>SJYC01019391.1:0-11739 GCA_006408675.1 Madoqua kirkii
TCAGCAAGTGTCCCCAGAGCCCAGTCCATGAGACTTTCTGAGAAGACGGGCGTGTCCTACTCTGCGCCATCCACCTCGGTGGCCACCACTCCTGGGCGACTGCTGAGGACTTGAAATGGCGTGAGTGCAACCCAGGGATGGAAATGTTAAAGTTTAATGAGTTTAAATGGAAATGGCCACCTGTGGTTCGTGGCTCTCGTATTGGACAGTGCCCATCTGGCCCAGGAAGGATAAACGGAAGTGCCAATGGTGCCCAGGCTGGTGGCGTAAGTGAAAGAAGTGGGCTGGGTGTAACAGAGACAATGCCCATCTACGTTTTGTTTTCTCTGGTTGTATTGAGCTGTGCTCAGGGAAGTGTTTATATTCTTGGAAAAACAGCAAAGCAAGTGAGACTCCAAGGGCAGCTGTTCTTCCTTCTCGTGGGAGACTCGTCAGGGCACGGTGGAGCCTGCGGTGGATGGCAGAGAGCGTGTCACTGAGAGGGAGCCATCCTCCGCTCCAGCCGTATGAGAACGTGGGCCCAAGTTGTGGCTCAAACTACTCCCTTTTCATAGGAGACTGGAAATCTGGATTTTTATAGGAAATATCCTGGTTTTTTGAACATTGGCTCAAATTTATTTAAAACCTCTCAGCCCAGATTAAAACACATCTGCAGGCCAGATTCAGCCCAAGGATCCCAGTTTACGAACTCTCCTCCAGGCCTGATTCTGGAGAAGTCTGTATGACCTGCTGTGACTGGGGTGGATTTAAGGCAGAGTCAGGTGGATTTTCCCCTCAGTGGCCCTAATTGGCTCAGGCCCCCTGTTGCCACGAGCTTGGCTGGAATGGGGAGAAGTGTGTATGTAGCACACAGACCTGCCCCCACCTCCCACTCTTCTTTGGGGCCATGTCCCTGGCCTCTGAGCAGCCAGAGACTAGAAATCTCTGGAAGGCTGGAACAGAATGGCCCAGAGAGAAACTTACTTTCGTTTTTCAGCCTCAATCCCCACTCCCAGGCCTGAGAGCAAAACTGTATGGCCGTTAATACCAAGGCAGTCAGAGAAAATTTCCGACAAATGACAGGGTCTCGAAAATTCCATCTGGTCTGTGGTGTTTCCACACTAGTGCTCTTGTGAGCTGGAACAAAATGGTAATTCAGTCATGGGTGTGGAGAAGGCTCCTGGGGCGGCCGGCAGGTCTGGAAAAGCCCCAACGTACAATCAATGTAGAGATTGGAGCAGAGGAGGGCAGCAGGGAGGGAGGGATAAAGGACCCGTCGTTTAGCCCCTTGGGAGCAGGTCAGGCAGGCGTGTGTTCTCAGTGCAGGTGCTAGGAACCCTGCCATGGAGGTGACCCCGTGGGTCCTGCTAGAAAAGCATGGTCAGTTGTGCGTGTGTGCCGGTGCTCCAGTCGTGGCTGACTCTGCGACCCCAAGGACGGAGGAACCTGTCAGGATCCATGGGACTCTCCAGGCAAGAATACTGGAGCGAATTGCCATGCCCTTGTCCAGGGCATCTTCCCAACCCACGGATCGAAACCACGTCTGTCTCCTGCACTGGCAGGCAGGGTCTTTACCACTAGGGCCACCTGAGGAGCCCCTGATCAGTTATGAGTAAACATAATTATATTTCGGCTTCTGTTTTGCATGTTTTCACACGGTAGCTCATACACCTCTCACAGTACTTAGGAGTACTTAGGAGCGGTATTATTTTTTTACATGATAAGTCACATTCTTTCCCCCCCCAGAATGTCACCATTGCTCTTGATGTTTCACTCCTGCCTGGAGCAGGGCTTGGCTCAGGAGTATCTGCCCAATGCGGTAATGAAGGGTCCTCCCTCTGAGAGGGGTGCCATTCGTATTGCCACGGGACAGATGTGGAAGTGGAGGCCTAGTTCACACGGCCAGGATGCAGTGGAGCTGGGATCACCATCCTCGCAGCCTGGCTCTGAGCCTGTGTGTCATCCAGGGGCTGGTGGCAGGTGAGCCTGGTGAGCTGCTGCCTTGCTCTGGGCCCAGAGCCAGTAGCCTCATCTACAAGTCCCTGTATTTCCATTCTATTTCACATGTCAGAAGCTGGAAGGTTTAGCTTTTCGCATCCTCTTGTGACATTTTTTGGTAACATTCTTCTGTGTCATTCTCAGACAGAGGAATAAGAGTGCAGTTCAGGGAGCAGGAGGGGTCGGGGGAGGGCGGAATCCAAGCAAGAATTAATACTTTGTAAACACTATCCTTCTTACACTCCTTATTTGAGAGTGCTGGTTCCAAGAGATGAACTGTAAACCATCCAACAAATGGCTGAGGTTATAGACAATCTCATTTTAGATGTATCGGAGGTAGAATGGGGGCATAAGGCCATCGAAGACTAATTCCTCCTCCTTGCTAGTTTTGCCTTTTAAAGTCTTGCCCTGGACACACCTCCCTAACCAAAATTTATGCTTCCTTGCACACGGTGGAAATCACATTCTTTCAGACCCCGAGGCGCCGTCATACATTGGTGAGACCCCCAGCGGACGCCTGTCCCGTGAGAGAGATGCAGCTGATCCACGCTTCCCTGCCTAGGAATGCCCTCTCCTTGGCTCCTCTTCCCTTTCCCCACTCCTGCCCCTCCCCCGGTCTGTCCATCAGATACACTTCCCAGGTGCCCCAGTGTTGGGAACACCCGGCACCACATATTTGCTGTGGCAGAACTCTAACAGGGCACTACAGGCTTACCTAGAAAGCCTGCCTGCCTGGCAGGCACTGTCTGAAGTTCCACGTCAGGATGCAGAGAGGCACGCAACCCTTCTGGCTGCTTCTCTTGGTGGAACCTGGTGATCTATGGTCCAGAATAAGGGATCATTTTGGGTGGAGCTCAATGAAAACAGCATGTGGTCACATCCAACCTGGAAAGGGCTTGGGTGGTCAGAGCCAAGACAAAGGAGACGAGTGTTAGGAAACAGGAGTCTGTGCTGAGCACCTCACACAGCTGTTAGCAAGTGTGCGGAAGGGGCTGTGGCATTTGCTTCTTTGTTCATGAACAGAAAGCTGCAGATGGGGAAGGCACCAGTTGATTTTATCCTTTCCAAAGAGGAGAGCTGGGATTCAAGGTGGGGTCGGGGGCCATGGCTCCTGACTTCCAGGAACACCTGATTTTGCCAGGAGTTTCAGTGAGGAGTTAAGGAGGTGACATAGGTAACCCTAAAGGTGGGGACAGGGCGGGGAGGGGGGCCTGGGGTTGTAACGAGAGGGCTGGCACTGGGGGCATCTGGGGCGATGTTACTCTTTAAAATTTCTGTGACCAGTGAGAGGGCAGCCACGCTTCTTTGGAGACGGAATCTGCGGGCTAGGGAGGCTTCCTGCCAGCTGGATTGTCAGCTCACTTCCTTGTCTTGTCCTGCAAGCTGCCGCCTCTCCTCAGACACCCTTCTCCCACCTGAGGCTGTGTCCCCTCAAGGCCCCCAGCTGCCCTTGAGGCAGCTCCCTGACCTTTTACAGGGTCACACATCACACTCTCCTCTCCTTTTTGGATTCTTCTGATTACCAGAATCTGGGTTTCCCAGGTGGCGCTAGTGGTAAAGAACCCAACTTGCCAATGCAGGAGATGTAAGAGACGCAGGTTCAATCCCTAGGTCAGGAAGATCCCCTGGAGGAGGAAATGGCAACCCACTAGCAGCGTTGTTGCCTGGGGAACCCCATGGACAGAGGAGCCTGGTGGGCTGCAGTCCATGGGGTCGCACAGAGTCGGACACGACTAAGTGCATGGACACACACACAAGGGGGAAACTCTGCTGATTAGAAATCTGGTTAATTATCGCTGCTGCTGCTGCTAAGTTGCTTCTGTCATGTCCAACTCTGTGTGACCCCATGGACTGCAGCCCACCAGGCTCCCCCGTCCCTGGGATTCTCCAGGCAAGAACACTGCAGTGGGTTGCCATTTCCTTCTCCAATGCATAAGTCACTCAGTCGTGTCTTTTAGTGACCCCATGGACTGCAGCCCGCCAGGCTCCTCTGTCCATGGGATTTTCCAGGCTAGAGTACTGGAATGGGGTGCCATTGCCTTCTCCAGGTTAATTATCACTAGTTCTTCCAAATGCGAATGGAGCTAGGTGGATCTGTGCTCAGACCCTCTTCTCCCAGAATCCCTTGTGAGATGGTTCAGGTGATTCTCAAGACCAATGGTCTCAGAGGCTGAGTGTGCTACAGGAATTTCCCAACTCTTTGGTTTTATTTGGAGACTAAAGACTCATCTTGTGTTCTAAGGGTGGAGAAAAATTGATGTGTGTAAATTTCTTTCTTAAGGAATTTTCATAGGAAATGTTGATCTAGACTCCATTTTTGCTTAATTTGTCCCATGAGAATCTAACTCCCTCGTCAGTCAGAACCCCGCTGCACTTCAGTTTTTATGCATGACTTTGACAGTCACGGAGGTCCAAGTGAACTGTTGCTGAGGATAAGCCATTACGGAACACTGCCTGTCTAAAGCTGCTTTTATTTCACCCTCGCAGTCGATGGACAGTGTGACTGGGTGGTGGTTGTTGTTCACTTGCTCAGTCATGTCAGACTCTGTGCAACCCCATGGACTGCAGCGCTCGAGGCCTTCCTGTCCCTCACATCTCCCAGAGTTTGCCCAAGTTCATGTCCTCTGAGTTGGTGATGCTATCCAAACATCTCATCCTCTGCCACCCTCTTCTCCTTTTGCCTTCAACTGTTCCTAGCATCATGGTCTTTTCCAATGAGTATGACTGGCTATAAAATTCTAAACCAGAATATATATATATATATATATAAATCTAAACCAGAATATAAGTTTCTAAGCCAGAAACAATTTTCTGTCAGATTTTGAAGGATTTGCTCAGTTGTGTTCCAATATTGCAATAATGAGACCAGAGCCATTCTGAGTTGTTGATTACTTTTGATTACTTGTAGAAAACCTGTTTTGGTTTTTTTTTCTTTTGGTCTGGGAACTGGTAGGGTGTTTCCCCCAGTGTTCTGAAATTTCACAGGGACGTGTCCTGCTTTGTCTTCTCCTGGTTTCCCAGTAGCTGAGCCTGAGGCAGAAGGCTTTTGTGCTGCTGTTTCATTGGAGACGAGGGCCATCTCAGTGAACACGCAGGGAAGCGGGGAGGAACGCTGTGAGGATCCATTACTGATTAAGCTGGCTGCTACCAGTGAAGTGAAAGGTCCGCAGCTGTGTCCAGCTCTTTGCAAGCACAGGGACTGTCACCCGCCAGGCTCCTCTGTCCACGGAATTCTCCAGGCAAGAGTACTGGAGTAGGTTGCCATTTCCTTCTCCAGGGGATCTTTCTGACCCAAGGATTCAACCCACGTCTGCTGCACTGCAGGCAGACCCTTTACCGTTTGAGCCGCCAGGGAAGCCCAAGTGCTGCTAAGTTGACTATAGGATGTTATAGACCAACAAGACGCCACGCAAACGGAATTCAGGACCGCTTATTTTTCCAGTGGTCATTTATGGATGTGAGAGTTGGACTGTAGAAGACTGAGCGCCGAAGAATTGATGCTTTTGAACTGTGATGTTGGAGAAGACTCTTGAGAGTCCCTTGGACTGCAAGGAGATCCAACCAGTCCATCCTAAAGGAGATCAGCCCTGGGATTTCTTTGGAAGGAATGATGCTGAAGCTGAAACGCCAGTACTTTGGCCACCTCATGCAAAGAATTGACTCACTGGAAAAGACTTTGATGCTGGGAGGGATTGGGGGCAAGAGAAGAAAGGGATGACTGAGGATGAGATGGCTGGATGGCATCACTGACTCGATGGACGTGAGTATGAGTGAACTCCGAGAGATGGTGATGGACAGGGAGGCCTGGTGTGCTTGATTCATGGGGTCGCAAATAGTCGGACACGACTGAGCGACTGAACTGAACTGAACTGAATTTCCACATTGGATTCAGTCTCCCAGCTATCAAAATTGGCTCCACTTGACCTGAGTATGTATATTTCCAGGTTGTGTACTCCTGGTACCACACGCCTACTAGCCTTGGGGCCTGGGGGAGGGGCCGTGACCGACAGAGCACCTGAGGTTGGGCTGTCAGGATGTACCTATTGGTGGCTTAGAGAGCCTCAAGTAACCCCGTCTGCAGCCGGAAGCTGTCTCTATGACCTCAGGGAAAGGCCAGGCCATCACTAGGGTGGATCCATCCAAATGCAGGTAAGTGTGTCTGCAAACAGTTGAGTTCACTACAATAGGAGTCCTGCTTTCAGCCATTTTCTTGGCTACTTGGGTAAGGCCTTTGCCACTCACTCACCTGTTTTCTAACTTCTGAATTTTACCTAATCAGTGCCTCCTGTCCAGTTCTCTTTATCCTTATCAGTTTGTCCCTTGAAGATAAGAGCTTTTTACTGTTGCTTTTTGTGAGGTTTCTGAAGGGTGGAGAGGAATGGCCGGTGTTTCATCCACCCTGTCTAGATGAACAACCACTTTGCTTTTCTAAATTGAATTGTTTGACTCTAAGCCAGCCCCCACCTCAGTTACCCAACATCAGACAGAAGCCCAGCTTAACTTACCTCTGAAAGCCTTGGCTTTTGAAAGCAGAGGCTTTTTATTCTCTTGGGCAGGAAGAGGCCAACTTTCCAGGTTTACTTTCTTGCTTGGAGAATGGTGGTGAAGACGGAAACAACTCTTGTTCTCTGAGACTTCTATAGTAGCAGGGACAGAAGTCTGGTTCATACACTGATGTAGTCAGCTGGACCCAGGTTTGAAACCCACCTCTGCCACTTAGCTATGAAGCTGTAAGGACGTGACCTGAATTCCCTGGGTCTCACTTTCCTCGATGCCTGGCGTGAACAATGATACCTTCCCTACAGGGAGGTGGCTGGGAGTAGACGAGCTTTCATGGGTCAAATAGCTGGCATGGACTGGGCACAGGAGGTGCTCCATCACGTTGGCTATAGACGACGTCATGGAGCTTCCTGGAGGGAGGCCCTCCATGCCTCCAAGACGGTTCCATACCTGCCGCAGGCTTGGCTGCCCAGCTCCTCCCTCATCCTCTTGAGCTCCAGGCCACCCGCTGGGATGGACTCTATGCCCCATGCTTGTCGGGAAATGTCCCATGACACCTGCCATAGCAAAGTCCCTTTATTTTTTATTCAACCCACAGACTGCCCATCTGATAAACTTGCTAAAGGCAAAATTAAAGATTGAATTTTTCTATTTCAGAGTTCAAGGGTTTGTTGTTGTTTAGTTGCTAAGGCATGTATCACTCTTTTGTGACCCCATAGAGCCGTAGCCCACCAGGCTCCTCTGTCCATGGGGTTTCCCAGGCAAGAATACTGGAGTGAGTTGCCATGCCCTCCTCCAGGGGATCTTCCTGACCCAGAGGTCAAACCCATGTCTCCTGCATTACAAGCAGATTCTTTAGCTGAGAAGCCTGATTCCAAGGGCAGCTTTGTCGTAGCCCTCCCGAGGACCAGTCTTCAAGGCATTTTATGGTGGAGCCCTCCTCTCCTCATGGCAAACATCTCTCCAGTAGTGTTTAACTGTCTCCAGGGCTCCACGGCTGATATGCAGAAGTCACACTGGGCCCACAGAACTGGAGCCGGAGACTGCTCTTTGGCCACTTGAGCAAGTGGTGGCTCCAAGGAGGCATCAGTTCCCGAGACCTCCTCACGCTCCTCCCTCTCAACCAGCTGTGAGTTACCAGTCCTCAGAGTGCTATGACCCAACCATTACCGCTGTGCACAGATGGAGCGAGTAAGGTGAAGGAGAGTAACCTAAAGAAGGTGCTGGAGATGCAGAGTGCTGCGGGGATTTAATAATCCTGGGGTTAAATAATAGTGCCGAGTAATTGCTATCAAAATACATGCAATGCCCTGCTTTAAGCACTTTATTAAAATTCACCACAACTCTTTGGGGTCGGTACATTGTCATACCCATTTTTCAGGTGAGGAAACTGACGTTATGTAACACACTCATTAGTGGTAGAGCCGGTGTTTGGACCAAGAGAGTCCACCTCCTCCAGGGTGTCCTTCAGGACTCTGCCTTTCTTCTTACTCACCGAGTGAGAAGGAAGCCCATCATCTCTTGTGTCTCAGCTGGGATCAGGTTCCCAGCTCATGTAGTGAAGAGACAGATCCAGAAATTCCTCGGGTGTTCTAAAGCCTTTTCCTGGAACTGGCTTCCCCATGTCATCTGGGAGCATCAGGAATGCTTTTGGATAGGCACCGAGGGCCTTAGCTGATCCCTCCATCCTGTGTTCCCATATTCCCAGGCCTGGCTCCTGTGTGCTGGGAAAGCGCTTGGGATTCTGAAAGAGTTGGAATCCCGGCTCTTTTATTAGTTGTGTGCCACCTGGCGCAAATGACTAAGTCTTTCCAAACCTCAATTTCATCATCTGTAAAATGGGCATGGTAAGAATTCCTCCTTCCTTTCCAGGATTGTGAGAATGTCTGGAAACAGCATCCTTCTCGCCATGTAGTGAAAAACACTACACAAGTGTGCGATGCGTGGTGTGGTGGAGCCCTTGGAGAGTGGCAGCCAGCTGCTGCTTGGCTTGCCGTACTCTGGCTGCACCCCTTCAAGTTTAGAGAGACAGATGCCCCGTATGTAGGCAAAGCCAGCTCTGTGGAAGAATTTGGGGTGGCCAAAACTGGTTCAGGGCAAATAACCGTATTATTTGCACAGTGAGTCAGTGAGTTGCTTAAGGACAGAGCCAAGCCTTCTTCACATTCACCTCCCACATCCCTGTTTCCTGGTCCAGTGCCTGGCCTGTAGGAGTGGTCAGAGTAAAAGGCTAAGATTGTGATGTAGCAGATTTTGTCTAGGAAGCAGCACTTTTCCATACCTCAGCCCTACACAGCACCTTTCGAAGAAGTCGCCTGCCTCGTGTCCCAGGTGCCTTGAAGCCCCACACTGACGCCCTGAGGGTCTCAGAAGAGCCTGAGGGCGCCTGGCTCTCCTTGCATCCTCCTCTTCACGATGCTGTAATATTGTGTTGGTTTCCAGGCAGGCGGTTGGAGGTAACTGGCCATTCTGATCAGTGTGAGGTGACACCTCATTACAGTTTTGATTTGCATTTCTCTAATACTAATAAGCTCAACATTCAGAAAACAAAGATCATGGCATCCGGTCCCATCACTTCATGGGAAATAGATGGGGAAACAGTGTAAACAGTGTCAGACTTTATTTTGGGGGGGCTCCAAAATCACTGCAGATGGTGACTGCAGCCATGAAATTAAAAGATACTTACTCCTTGGAAGAAAAGTTATGACCAACCTAGATGGCATATTCAAAAGCAGAGACATTACTTTGCCGACTAAGGTCCGTCTAGTCAAGGCTATGGTTTTTCCTGTGGTCATGTATGGATGTGAGAGTTGGACTGTGAAGAAGGCTGAGCGCCGAAGAATTGATGCTTTTGAACTATAGTGTTGGAGAAGACTCTTGAGAGTCCCTTGGACTGCAAAGAGATCCATCCAGTCCATTCTGAAGGAGATCAGCCCTGGGTGTTCTTTGGAAGGAATGATGCTAAAGCTGAAACTCCAGTACGTCGGCCACCTCATGCGAGGAGTTGATTCATTGGAAAAGACTCTGATGCTGGGAGGGATTGGGGGCAGGAGGAGAAGGGGATGACAGAAAATGAGATGGCTGGATGGCATCACTGACTCGATGGATGTGAGTCTGAGTGAACTCCGGGAGATAGTGATGGACAGGGAGGCCTGGCGTGCTTCGATTCATGGGGTCATGAAGAGTTGGACACGACTGAGCAACTGAACTGAACTGAATACTAATAAGCAGTTTTGAGCATCTTTTCATGTACTTTTTAGCCATCTGTATATCTTCTTTCCGGGAGGAGAACACAGCAACCCACTCTTGCTGGAGAATTCCATGGACACAAGAGCCTGGGAGGCTACAGTCCGTACCATCACTTAGAGTTGGACACAACTGAAGCAACTTAGCACAGCACATGTCTTCTTTGGAGAAATGTCTGTTTAGATGTTGTGCTCATTTTTTTATTTTTTGATAGTGAGCTGTAGGAGATGTTTTTATATTTTGAAGATTAATCCCTTATCAGTTGTGCCATATGTTAACTTTTTTCTCCCATTCTGTAGGTTATCTTTTCATTTTATTTATGGTTTCCTTTGCTATGCAAAGCTTTTAGGCTTAATTAGGTCCCATTTGTTTATTTTTGTTTTTGTTTCCATTACTCTAGGAGATGGACCCAAAACAGATATTGCTGCAATTTGTGTCAAAGAGTGTCCAGTTTGTGTTTTCCTTTAAGAGTTTTATAGTATCTGGTCTTATGTTTAGGTCTTTAATCAATTTTGAGTTCATTTTTGTGTATGGTGTTAGATGTTCTGATTTCATTCTTTTACATGTAACTGTCCGGTTTTCTCAGTACCACTTATTGAAGAGACTGTCTTTTCTCCATTGCATATTCTTGCCTCCTTAGTCATAGATTAATTGACCACAAATGTGTGGGTTTATTTCTGAGATTACTATCCATTTCCATAGATCTGTATTTCTGTTTTTGTGCTGGTATCATACTGTTTTGATTACTGTAGCTTTGTAGTATAGTCTGAGTCAGGAAGTCTGTAAATCTTAATTTCTGCAGTGTCAAATTCATCATGTTTGTACATTGTGAGATTCTGAGCATGCCTGGTACGTGGTCTATGCTTGGTGAGTGGCTGTTGTTAATCAGTTCAGTTCAGTTCAGTCACTCCGTCGTGTCCAACTCTTTGCAACCCCATGAATCACAGCACGCCAGGCCTCCCTGTTCCTCACTGTCTCTCAGAGTTTACTCAGACTCACATCCATCGAGTCCGTGATGCCATCCAGAAGGTCGTCCCCTTCTCCTCCTGCCCCCAATCCCTCCCAGCATCAGAGTCTTTTCCAATGAGTCAACTCTTCGCATGAGGTGGCCAGAGTACTGGAGTTTCAGCTTCAGCATCATTCCTTCCAAAGAAATCCCAGGGTTGATCTCCTTCAGCATGGACTGGTTGGATCTCCTTGCAGTCCAAGGGACTCTCAAGAGTCCTCTCCAACATCACAGTTCAAAAGCATCAATTCTTCGGTGCTCAGCCTTCTTTATAGTCCAACTCTCACATTCATACATGCACAGGAAAAATCATAGCCTTGATTAGATGGACCTTAGTCAACAAAGTAATGCCTCTGCCCTTGAATATACTATCTAGGTTGGTCATAACTTTTCTTCCAAGGAGTGTCTTTTAATTTCATGGCTGCAGTCACCATCTGCAGTGATTTTGGAGCCCCCCCAAAATAAAGTCTGACACTGTTTCCACTGTTTCCCCATCTATTTCCCATGAAGTGATGGGACCGGATGCCATGATCTTTGTCTTCCGAATGTTGAGCTTTAAGCCAACTTTTTCACTCTCCTCTTTCACCTTCATCAAGAGGCCCTTTAGCTCCTCTTCACTTTCTGCCATAAGGGTGGTGTCATCTGCATATCTGAGGTTATTGATATTTCTCCCAGCAATCTTGATTCCACCTTGTGCTTCTTCCAGCCCAGCATTTCACATGATGTATTCTGCATATTTATAACTTATTATAAAGCCTAGCAAAGGTAGTGAATTTGTGGAAGGCATTTTAAAAAATACACAATGAAGTAACAAGAACTAGGGGTTAAGGATAAATTGGCAGATGGTAAACTGAGGATTTTGAAATAATTTATTTTTAATTATGCTTCCCCGTTAGAGTCAAAGAGCTGTGAGGCCAGATCTCTGGGCCTATTTATTTACCATTATATCCTCAAAGACCAGAATATATATATATATATTCAAAAACTAGGCTGGTACAAAGTAGTAACTC
>SJYC01019393.1:0-76264 GCA_006408675.1 Madoqua kirkii
CCGTCTTTCACTTCATGCTGAAGAGCCGTCTCACCGCGGCATGGAGGCGATGATGGGAGTTTGGTGGTGGCTCCGTGCAGCGGTGAGACGGCTCTTCAGCATGAAGTGAAAGACGGCATCGTAGATGGAGTCGCTTGTTCCCTGTCCTTCCTCCTCATCCTGCCACGGCTTCTCTGAAGGTGGGACATAGCCACCTGAAGGTGTGCTGAGAAGCCCAGCACAGCTCAGGGGGCTGGGCCCTTCACTACTCTCCTGGATCCCTTTCCTACTATTGTTTAATCACTAAGTCGTGTCTGACTCTTTTGTGACCCCGTGGACTGTACTCTGTTCATGAGATTTCCTAGGCAAGAATGCAGGAGTGGGTTGCCATTTCCTACTCCAGGGGATCTTCCCGACCCAAGGATTGAACCTATATCTCTGGAATCTCCCACATTGGCAGACAGATTCTTTACCACTGAGCCACCAGGGAAGCCCCCCTACAGTTGTTAGGGAACCCCACATCTCTGTCGTTTCCTTTTAGCCTTTGTGCATGTGTCCTTCCTAGCTCACGCCCTTTCCTAGCTCCCCACACACTTTAAAGCCAAGTGATTCCTTCCTGTCCCATCCTGGGTTATTTCTGATGGAGCCTCTGCAGGGCAAGACCTTTCTTACTGCCCAAGCGACCTTCTCCTAGCTTACACTTGTGGCTTTATGATGAAAGAGTTTCTCTTTCTATCTCTACCTTGAGCTATGCTCCCAAATGTCCCCATTACAATATGCCAAACTCCAGGAAGGAGTGGTGCTGGGTATTTTTCAGATCCCTAAAAAACAGAGGGAGTTCAGAAAGCGGGGACAGAAACTCCGATCCCACCATGTAAATGTACCAAACTATGTAGTGGGTCCTTTCTGTATTTTGACTCATTTATTTTCCCCATGTCAATCTTTGTAAGAGGGATTATCTCATTCTCCCCCATTTTATAACAGAGGAAATAGGGCAGAGTGGTCGTGTATCTTGCCCATTGTAACACAGCCCAGAAGGGCCACAAGCTGATCTAGAACTCGAATGTGTCTTCCCCACAGCTTTTCTGGCTCCCCTCTTTCTCCACCCCTCTTCCTCTGCAGTGTGAGTGGGTGGGGCTGCTGGGGAAGAGGGCATCTTCTCTGAGGAATCAAGGGGGGGTCTTGGGGAAAGGGTAGGAGGTGGGATTTGAGCAGGGAGGAGAGGCAGAGCAACTGTAGAACTGTCTTCTTTCCCTCCTGCCACCAGCATCGAGAGCACGTCTCCCATCTTGTATCAGATGGGGGGGCAGGTTCCACTGGCAGGTGTGCAGCAGTGGGGGCGGTCAGGATCCACCAGCTAACTTTCTAGGACGTGAGGCATCATTCCCTTTACTCCTTTCTCTGATCTGCTCTGTATTATTCAGCTGAATATTTCTCCTCAGAGGATGTTTTTACAGTTCAATCAAAGCAATTATTTTTTTTTTCCCCCAAAGCTTTACTTGGGTGGCCCTGCAGGGATATCTGCTCCCGGTCATTTTGAACCTTTCTCTCCGCATAACCGCACAGTTGCCAGCTTTCCTCAGGTTGTCCAAGGCCAAGCGAGGCCGAGAGAAGGATCAAAACAGCCTGTCTTCTTGAAACATTTTTAAAAGACGATTTATGTTTCCCTAGTGGCATCCAGAACTTTGAGAATCTGGACTATGAATCCAACTTGAAAACCTATTTTTTTTTCTTTTCAGAGGGGAGAAAAAGAAACCCAAACATGGGTTTTGTCCATGGCCACTCCTACTTTTAATTAAAAATGCTGTTGTTCTGGCCAGCCTGTGATTCTGGGCAAGTGAGCACTCTGAACTTTCCCGTTTTCTCCTTTGTAAAATAGGAATTGAGTCATTCCCATTTCCCTATGTTGTTTTAAGGATTAAAGGAGAGAATAACTCATATTCAACTGAAAAGTTAGCATCAGTAATGGTGCCTGCAGTCGGTTGAATCTGGGGTGTGGAGCCCGTGATTATGGAGGACCAGCTGCATTATTTGAGTTTTCACAGTGCTTCCCTATGCATGTGTTACACACGTGTGTTCAGTCACTTCAGTCGTGTCCAGATCTTTTGCGACCCCCAGGCTCTGCTGTCCATGGAATTTTCCAGGCCAGAATACTGGAGTTGGGTTGCCATTTCCTCCTCCAGGGAATCTTCCCAACCCAGGGATCTAACCCACCTCTCCTGCAGCTCCTGCATTGGCAGGTGGATTCTTTACCAGTGGGCCACCTGGGAAGTGTATTACACATATGCGTGTTCTTTAAGTAGTAATAACAGCCATATTAAAACATATGTAATAAGTAAGGACAACAGTTTAGACTCTCATTTCAAAAGGATCATCTGCTAAAGAAAGGCATCTTAGAGGGAGACAAGGACCATCTGTTTTATAGAATAGAGGCTCAATCCCTCAGGCATATCCTGTTTCAGCGTACAGAATGCCACTCAGAATTGTCCCTCTGCAGATGGAGGCTGGGTGTTTTCCCCCTAACTTGGTTTTATAACATTAAAAACTTTTATTTGTTTTTGGCCATGCTGGCTCTTGTTGCTGCTCGGGCTTTCTCTAGCTGCGGTGCGTGGACTTCTCGTGGTGGTGGCTTCTCTTGTTGAGGAGCGCGGGCTCTAGGGTGCCCGGGCTTCATTTAATTGTGGTTCCCCGGCTCTAGAGCCCAGGCTTAACAGCTGTGGTACGTGGGCTTAGCTGCTCCACAGCATGTGGGAACTTCCCGGACCAGGGATCGAACCAGCCTCCTGCAGTGGCCGAGCCACCAGGGAAGCCCTACCCACTGACTTTTGTCCCCTGTTGGTTGAGGGTTGTCCCCAAAGGTGTTAATTTTCTCTGTGCCTCCCTGATAGTGGCTGAGAAAGCAGGGAATGATTCTGGGGCTTGAGGTGGGAAGCTGGCAATGTGCAGGGGGACTGTCCGCCGTGAGGGCAGCTGGCATCAGCCAGGGGTCCAGGGGAACATAACATAGGGCAAAAAAGCATCTTCCATCGAGAGGAGGCCCCTGGAGCCCCAAATAGGGGGGATCGCCAGAATTGGAGGAGCCCTGCTGAGGATATATCTGAAGGAAAAGAAATCATACCTGGAGGAGACACCAGCACTGCCGTGTTCACTGCGGCGTGATTCACAATCGCCAAGACGTGGAAATAACCTACGCGCTTCTCAGTGGGTGAATGGCTCCAGAAAACGCGCACATGCATACGACACAATATTATTCAGCCACTAAAGAAAGAAGGAAATCCTGCCATTTACAACAAACATGGATAAACCTGGAGGACATTAAGCTAAGTGAGATAATCCAGACAAAGGCAAATCCTGTGTAGTATCACTTGTATGTAGAATCTTAAAAAAAAAAAAAAAAGACTTTCAGCTGTAAAATAAGTTCTGAGGATCTAATGTACAGTATGGTGACTGTACTTAGTAATACTGTATCGTTTACTTGAAATTTGCAAAAACAGTAGATCTTAAGCATTCTTACTACACACAGGAAAAGGTCTGTGTGAAGGAATGAATGTGTTAACTAACAACTGTGGTGAACATTTCACAGCCTATGCATGTATCAAATTGTCATGTTCAATAATTTAAATACACACAGTTGTTGTTTTTGTCAGTTATACCTCAGTAAAGCTGGGAAAACAATAGGGGGTAAAAGGAAGAAAAAGAAACAATTCTTAGGGCTCCTAGGCAGGGAGCCAGTCTAAGATTTCTCCACAGCATCATCTGATGTTAGAAAACTGTAAAGCAGGACCTACAAGCTATTCCAAGAAGGTAACTGTGAGCAGTATTTTATATCTCGCCAAACTTTCTTTCAGGTACGAATGCAATAGAAAAATAGTTTTGAACATGCAAGAACCCAGAGATTATTGTTCCCATGAGTACTTCTTGAGAAAATTATGGAGTTTTAACCTCAATCAACCAAGAAATAATGAAAAACTAGGGCAAAGGGGACAGGAGTATGCAAAGAATATACCTAACTGAAGAACTAAGACCAAACAAATATGAATATTGGAGTAACAGAGTAGAAGGGACATATTTTATATCCTAACAATGCAGAAATAACACAAATATAAAACTTTGGAAGGTGAATGAAGGAAAAGGTGGGAGAAAGAATAAATGTGCTATTCATGAGTAATAACTGGGGGCCAAAGACTGTCATTTAAAGCTGACAAAATATAGTAGAAATGTAAGAATTTTTAAGTGTACAAAGGCAAACATTTAAAAAGATAATACTAATGATTAAGGTGTTTCCCTGGTGGCTCAGACAGTAAAAAATCCGCCTGCAATGCGGGAGACCTGGGTTCAATCCCTGAGTTGGGAAGATCCCCTGGGGGAGGGCATGGCAACGCACTCTAGTATTCTTGCCTGAAGAATCCATGCACAGAGGAGCCTGGCGGGCTACAGTCCATGGGGTCGCAAAGAGTCAGGCACGACTGAGTGAGCACACAGCACAGTGATTAAAATTGAATAATGATCGAATGGTAGGGGATGGGGAAGAGGAAATATGCTAATTTTATGATTGTTCTTACTAGAATTTAAGAGCTGGTGTTTAAAGAACTGGACATTTAAGGGTATATAGTCATGAAGGGTCCAATTATTAGAATTCAAATAAAAATTTCCTAAATGTGATAAGAAATATGCAGCATGCAAAAAGTAAAGGTAACTGAAAGCATAGTGAAAGACTTCAGAAATTATAAATACAGAAAACATACCATGAAATACCATGGCAGAACAAAGACTAAACACGCACAGCATCTCAAGTAATGGAACTGGGCTAAAGCCACCTGGTGAGAGAAGAACACAGGGCTGGGCCAGGCTCGGAACAGGAACCAGAAACTTCGGTGGCTGGGCAGGGGCTCCCTCCCATCTGGTGTCTGGTTTGGGGCTGTTTGTTCTCCATCCCTGCAGACTCACTCTCAGTGGACTGTGGTCACTGCTGTCATCGGTAGCTGGTCTGCTATGTGCCCCTGACCTCAAGTTCATGAGCAGAACAAAGCCAACCTTGCTGACCTGTCAGAATCTCTGGTTCCCGGGGGCAGGGTAGGGGCTGAGGGCCTATTTGGCCTCGTGTAGGTCAGGGTCCTGGGTCCAGGGTCAGGGTGCCTGGACTGCTGGAGTGTGTGTGGATGAATGTGGTGCTCCAGGCTCACAGTTGCAGGGGCCCCAAAGCACAGTGACTTGAACAACCCTTGCCAGTTCGGTGCCCATGGGCTCACGCAAGCTCCCAAACTCCTTCGTTCTTGTGGTCCCTTGGTGCCCACGAATCAGGATCACCTGGAAAACAAGTTTCCAGGTGGTACTGACGCTGCTGGTTGCGAGACCATGGCTTGAAAAACTACTGCCCCAGGATATGTCTTTGCTAACTGTCCAGAGCTGACCCGGCCACATGTGGGCCCAGAGAGGTGAGCCAAGGCAGCCAACCCTCCTTTTGAACAGATGGGGCGAAAAAAAGTGACTGTTTCAGGCTCTGGGCAAGGACTTAGTCCCAGGGTCACACTTGGCTGCCAGGGAGGCCAGGCAAGCCCATCTGCACCCGGGTGGCTGTGTGCCCCGGAAAGGGAAGGGCATGTTTGTGGGAGACACTGCAGGTCCACAGAGAGGGGTGATGTGGAGATGAGAAGGGGCCAGCACTCAGTGTGGGGAACAGATGGCGCAAGGCTCTTAGCATATTCGGAGATCTGAGTCATAACAGCAGTTTACTCAGAGGGGAGAAGCCTGGTCTCCCTGCAGGGCTGTCCTGGGAGACAGCAGGCTGAGCGCTGAAGCAGGAGCACGGCTGCCCGTTCCTGTCTTGAGGGCAGCTGGGGGTCACGCCCCGCAACCCCCAGCCCAGGCTTCACTCTTCTCCCTCCTTGTTCACCCAAGACGTTCATTCATTCACTGTCCCGTTATTTTGTGGGTCAAGGCTTATGTTTTCGAGGTCCTAAGCTTTTTCTTTTTCTACCCCCATCCCCCAGGCATCTTGGCTCTGCAGAAAGCTGCGTGGCAAGAGACGGTTGGCAATGGCATTCTGCCTCTTAACGACTCTGTCTGTGGTGACTGTCACCCACTTGCCCACACAGCGCCCAGCCGCTGGCCCAGACCCTGGCCCCATGGAGCCCCAGGCGTTTGCTGATGCCCCTGCCCCCCAGAGTCGGCAGGCTCTGAGCTCCAGCTGGAGGCAACGGGCAAGAAGGTTGAGGAGAAGCTGGGCCTTTCCCAGGAGCTCCATTCTGGTGTGTGCTGAGGAGCAAGGCCACAGGGGGCACGTGGACAGCAGCAGACGGTCCCCAGGGAAGGAGAGCAGCCATCCAGGGAGGATCGGGAATGACATTACTTTGGCACCTCCAGAAGACCTGAGACTCAGTACCCAACGTCTTGTGCTCCTGCAGGGGGAGGCGATCAGGGGTCCAGGAGCCAGAGACCTGGATCCACCCTGGCACCATGGTCCCCTAAGGGAGGCCAGGCAAGCCCATCTGCACCCGGGTGGCTGTGTGCCCCGGAAAGGGAAGGGCATGTTTGTGGGAGACACTGCAGGTCCACAGAGAGGGGTGATGTGGAGACGAGAAGGGGCCAGCACTCAGTGTGGGGAACAGATGGCGCAAGGCTCTTAGCATATTCGGAGATCTGAGTCATAACAGCAGTTTACTCAGAGGGGAGAAGCCTGGTCTCCCTGCAGGGCTGTCCTGGGAGACAGCAGGCTGAGCGCTGAAGCAGGAGCACGGCTGCCCGTTCCTGTCTTGAGGGCAGCTGGGGGTCACGCCCCGCAACCCCCAGCCCAGGCTTCACTCTTCTCCCTCCTTGTTCACCCAAGACGTTCATTCATTCACTGTCCCGTTATTTTGTGGGTCAAGGCTTATGTTTTCGAGGTCCTAAGCTTTTTCTTTTTCTACCCCCATCCCCCAGGCATCTTGGCTCTGCAGAAAGCTGCGTGGCAAGAGACGGTTGGCAATGGCATTCTGCCTCTTAACGACTCTGTCTGTGGTGACTGTCACCCACTTGCCCACACAGCGCCCAGCCGCTGGCCCAGACCCTGGCCCCATGGAGCCCCAGGCGTTTGCTGATGCCCCTGCCCCCCAGAGTCGGCAGGCTCTGAGCTCCAGCTGGAGGCAACGGGCAAGAAGGTTGAGGAGAAGCTGGGCCTTTCCCAGGAGCTCCATTCTGGTGTGTGCTGAGGAGCAAGGCCACAGAGGGCACGTGGACAGCAGCAGACGGTCCCCAGGGAAGGAGAGCAGCCATCCAGGGAGGATCGGGAATGACATTACTTTGGCACCTACAGAAGACCTGAGACTCAGTACCCAACGTCTTGTGCTCCTGCAGGGGGAGGCGATCAGGGGTCCAGGAGCCAGAGACCTGGATCCACCCTGGCACCATGGTCCCCTCCCGGAGGCACTCAGTGAGATAAGCACCCCAGGGGGGCCCCTTGCAGGGCATGACATGTCAGCCTTACAGACTCGGAGAGCTACTGCTGGACTGACCCTCCAGCCTCCTTCAGAAGGTGGGGGTCTCCCAGGAGTGGGGAGCAAGGCCTGGACTGGTGGCCAACAAGTGGGGGTTCCTGCCCTCACCCAAGGGGCTCATTGGTGGCCTGGCTCTGTTAGGGAGCTGCAAGGGTCTGTCTGGTGTGACGCTGAGACCCCTGGGCTGTCAAGTGGCTTCAGGACCAGCGAGCAGGTCCCCCCGTGGCTCACAGAGCAGGATGTGCAGACCCTCCAGCTTCTGGCCCAGGGGGAGGTGGTGGGCAAAGCCCGGGTGCCCGGCCACGGGCAGGTACTGCTAGTTGGTTTCTCCGGCGAGGGGACCCTTCAGGATGCAGCTCCTGGGCTCAGTCAGCTCTGCCCCCAGGGGCTCTGTGGCTTGATCAAGAGGCCCGGGGACCTGTCCGAGGTCCTGTCCTTCCACGTAGACCGTGTGCTGGGGCTGCGCCGGAGCCTGCCCGCAGTGGCCAGGCGCTTCCACAGCCCGCTGCTCCCCTACCGCTACACGGATGGTGGCGCCCGGCCCGTCATCTGGTGGGCGCCGGATGTGCAGCACCTGGGTGACCCGGAGGACGACCAGAACTCTCTGACTTTGGGCTGGCTGCAGTACCAGGCCCTGCTGGCACGTGGCTGTGGCCGACCCAGCCATGCCCCATGCCTGGGCATCCACCACGCTGAGTGGGCACGCCTGGCCCTCTTTGACTTCCTACTGCAGGTAGGCGGGGCCTGTAGGGGCGGAGCCTGTAGGGGCGGGGCCTGTAGGGGCGGGGCCTGTAGGGGCGGGGGGCACGTCCCACTGTGTGACCCTGAGCAGACTAGCCAGCATCTTTGAACTTCACTTCTCTCTAAATGGGACCAGGTGTCCCTGCCTTCTGCCCTTGAGAGCGTGGTAGCTCTTAATCACCAAGCTCCTGTATACAGGCTGTCTCTTATACACATCTAGATGTGTATAAGAGACAGGTCTCTAGGTGAACTGAGACATTGGAATGGCCTGCGTGAGGGTGGATGGTGACTCTCCCCCAACCCTTTTCTTTTACTTTTGTTTGTTTGTTTGCTTTTTTACCATTTTTTTTTAACGCTTAACTTTTTATTTTAGTCCTTGTCTTTTGATCACCCAGCACCCTTTTTTTGTTATTTTTCTGCCTTGTGTTCATTCATCCATTGGTGTGCTGAAAACCAGCTCATGTAGGCTCATTCTTGAATTTCAGGAATTTTATGACCCGGTTGTGAAACACAGGCATTATTAAAATTGAAATTATGAAATTATGTAAATTATGTAACTAAGTTATATTAGAAACAAAGGTAATCAATACTCTGATCTCATTACTTCACAATTATTTTACATTTTACTATTATCTGAGCTCTTGAGGTTTTTTGCATCTACCTAATAAATACTGTAGGAGAAGGCAATGACACCCTACTCCAGTACTCTTGCCTGGAAAATACCATGGACGGAGGAGCCTGGTAGGTTGCAGTCCATGGGGTTGCTAAGAGTCAGACATGACTGAGCAACTTCACTTTCACTTTTCACTTTCATGCATTGGAGAAGGAAATGGCAACCCACTCCAGTGTTCTTGCCTGGAGAATCCCAGGAACGGGGGAGCCTGATGGGCTGCCATCTATGGGATTGCACAGAGTCGAACACAAATGAAGCGACTTAGCAGCAGCAGCAGCAGTAAATACTGTATATTGCTGAGCTACTGCATGTCATGTCTCTTGCTGACTCCACATTCATGCTTGTTGGTAGCTTGAAACAGGCCAGGGTAGGCGGGGCTTTCCAGGTGGTACTGGTGGTAAAGAACCTGCTTGCCCATGCAGGAGTCATAAGAGACCCAAGGTCAGTCACTGAGCTGGGAAGATCCCTGGAGGAAGGCCGGCAACCCATTCCACTATTCTCTCCTGGAGATCCCGTGGACAGAGGAGCCTGGCAGGCTGTAGTCCATAGGGTCGCACAGAGTCAGACACAACTGAATCGACTTAGCACACATGCAGGCAGGAGTAATTTATACCTTGGGAATCAGGGGATTCTTCAAATCAGGACTCCTCCTTATTCCCGGAGAGCTGGTAGTTAAAAATTTATCCTTGAATCAAGAAGGATTCGAGTTGGTTGCATAATTCAAACAAGAGAGTTGAGGTGGAGGAGAGAGAGAATGAGAGAGGGGAGAAATAAAGGGATGATGCTGGTGTCGCTTGGACCCTGGAGAGCGAAGGAAACCACAGGGCCAGCTGAGGTCCCTGCTGTGCCAGAAATTAACCCTGGAGTTTTTGGGTATCCTAGGGAAGGGGTTGGGCAGTTAGGGCACAGGGCTTACCAGGGGGACTGTAGACATCAGATATTTACTGAGTGGCCTGTTAACCACTGATGTGACTGCTCCAGGACGGATGAGCTGGATGTCAGCTGTGGAGACACAAGTGGGGGAATGCGGTCAGAAAGAAAGTAAAATGATTCAAGCACACAGTGGGTGGATATGTACGCACACAAAGGCAGCCTCATTCCTGTAGGGACCTTTATTGAGGGAAGAGATCAATACTAGCCCTAAATCTACCTGCTGGGGTGACAGGATGAGCCATGGGTCGAGTTCAGCGTTGTAACTGGTAGCCAGGAACTGATGCTCCCTGTGTTGTTCATGCAAGTTTGGTTGGAAATGTATTTTAGAAGATTCTCAGACCACTTTTAGTACTTGGAGATTTCTCATGAAAATCCCACTTCCTTTGAAACACTAGATGGTTTAATAACATGGGGCCTCTGTTCCCATGCAGTAGAAAGGAGCCTGAGCTGAGTAGCTGCTGCCCCTTTAAAGGTTGCCATGCTCCCCTTTCTGCCAAAGATCACACCTCCTATTGTCTGATGTGATTGTGTGCATTCTCAGTCACTAAGTCGAGTCTGATTCTTTTTGACCCCACAGACTGTTGTAGCCTGCCAGACTCTGTCCATGGGATTTCCCAGTCAAGAATACTGGAGTGGGTTGTAATTTCCTCCTCCAGGGCATCTTCCAGACCCAGGGATTGAACCCATGCTCTAGAACCCAGCGTTCTATGCCGAGTCTCCTGCACTGCAGGCAGATTCTTTACCACTGAGCCACCTGGGAATCCCTGTTGTCTGAAACCCAACCCTAAACCCTTGGATGTTATCTGTCTGCCTGTGGGTATTTGTCTCCTGCACTGGACCAGCTGGCCTCCCGCAGTACTTCCAGCTCCTCGAGTCTGTGTCTCATGGCTGCTTTATGGAGGGAGGAGCATGGGGCCTGGTGGTTGGCATGGGCTTTGGCACCAGACAGATCTGAGTTTGAACCCCCTGCCCACTGGCCACGTCCCACTGTGTGACCCTGAGCAGACTAGCCAGCATCTTTGAACTTCACTTCTCTCTAAATGGGACCAGGTGTCCCTGCCTTCTGCCCTTGAGAGCGTGGTAGCTCTTAATCACCAAGCTCCTGTATACAGGCTTGCTCTGGGCCCCGAGCCTGCTCTGCCTGTGTGTGGCAGGCTGAGGGCTAGGGATTAGTGTCCTCCAGACAGCGTGACCTGTCCTCTAGCCTGGGAGGGAGGCATTTCCCAGACCACAGACTACAGTCTTGGACAAACCGGAAGAGCTGGCCCCGCTCCCTCCAGAAACAGCCATCCTATGAGTGATAGGAGGTGGTCTGTAAAAGCCCCGGTTCCCTGGCTGGGGTGGCTCTGTGGGGCATGTTCCACGTGTCTCTCAGAGTCACCTACCAGGATTGAGCCACGGTTACCCACAGAGCTCACTGCCGGCCCTCCCTGTCTCCCTTCCCTGATCCTTGCTTGTGTTTTTGAATTAGCTCACAGATCAACTGCTTTCGCTGAGTTCTTGGCTGAGGTCTGTCTCTGGGGCAGCCTGGCCTCCATCAGATGACACCACTGACCCTGTGTGGTTTCTGCATGCAGGATCATTCATGTAATATACTTAATACAGCACCTGGCGATGGCCCAAGCTCAGTAATACACAAGCACTGCCCCCAACACTTTACAAGAATTAACTCCTCCAGGCTTCATGGCAGCCTTGCTAGAGAGATACTAGGCTTCTCCCTGTTTTGAAGTTGAACAGTTGAGGTCTCAAGTGGTTAAGTGACTTGGCTAAGTTCATGGCCAGTGAAGCTGAGACACAGCCTGGATGGTCTGGCTCCAGAGCTCACCCTCCTTCTCACATAGTCCTCTTCAGCCGCCATGAGTGAGGGCAGGAAAAGGGGGTGCTTGTCGGGACAGCCGGGACTCTGAGCCTGAGGCCCCTCCTTGTGACCCCCCATCTAGCTGATGTGCATGCAGCCACTTTCTGCCCACACAGAGCCCCTCTGTCTGTCTTTGGAGGTTGCGGTGTGAAGCCCTTCCTCAGCTGCCAAGCCCAGCCATGGCGGTGGGCGGTTCAGCCGCCAGAGCACACACAGGTGGGCGTGTGGTCAGACGCCACTCAGCTGGCCTTGTGCCACCTCTTCCTGGGTTTGCCGAACACCAGGCAAGTCAAACACCCCTGGCTGGCGGGTGCTGCCTTCCTAGAAACCACGGCAGGCTGGAGTGAGGAGAGGCTGTGGGTTTCCCAGCCCAGGAACCCAGGTCCTTACTGGGCAAAAGCCAGAACAACCTGAGGGCAGCCGTGCCTGGACTCAAGAGGGCCGTCAGGTAGGGGGTGGGGTGGGGACAAGAATGGGCACATTTGTACCTTTTCCTTCTAAAGAGGCTTCTTTTTTCTCATACCCTGCTTCATCTCGGAGGGCATATGCTTGGCTGCACGAAGTGAGCAGCTGTGGAGAGCTCAAGACAGTGAAAAGGCGGTGTTTGCTCGTGGAGGTCATCCTGCTGCTTCCGCTGATGCAGGGCCTTCATGTTCCGGAAAATCCAGACCCCAGAAAGCCGCAGGTGCCGCCATCCTGGTGCGGGCCACCAGCTTTTCTTACCTGGACTCTTCTTCCCTAACGTCTCCCTAATGTCTCCACTTTCGTCCCCTCCAACCAGGTCTCCTTACAGAAGCTGGAGTGATGTCTTGGTTTCCGTTTCCCCATGCAGGCCCTGAGATCAGGGTCCAGTGCGGTAGTTCCTCTGGGAGGGGACCCCAGGAAACCTTCATAGGGAAGATGAAAGTGAGACGGCTGGAAGGTGGCCAGCAGAGGGCATGTCATCAAACAGATCACTGCTATGGGTGACTGGGGCTTGATCCACAGGAAATTTCTGAGCAATGGTATAAGATACACGTTCAGAGTTAGCCCACCAAGAGGTGAGGGACATGAGGTATTGATAGCCAAATCTCCCCTTGGTCTTTGGTTGAGGGCTGCTCCTGGAGGTGTTAATTCCGTGGCATTTGGAGAAAGGTCCCCCGGGCAGAGCCTATAGCAGCTGGAAGTTAGAGAGAGACCTCAGGCAGAGAGCACAGTAAGTCAGACTGGGTCCCTTCTCCATTACAGTAAGGCAAAGCATCTCAGTGCCCTCGATATCAGGAGCTTCAGGGAGCCACAGATCCATCCTTGTCTGCTGTCTTCAGCCCCGCCTCTTGGCATGTGGCCTTGGTAGTTTCTTCAGGCGCAGGGCCTCAGACAGGCCTCTCATCCTCCTCCCTGGGCCTCCACTCTCCTAACTTCCACATTCTGTTGTTAGCCTCTTTCTATTTCATGCTAGCCTGTAGATATTCTTTCTAACTCCCCAACACAGTAAGTTCTATTTTATTTGTTCACTTCGTCTCTCTGTTTTGTTCACATCTGCAGCGCCTAGCACAGGGCCAAGCTCTTGGTTAGATCCTGGAGAAGCACCTTTTAGATGCGTGGGTGAAAGGATGAACAAATGAATGAAGGTATCCTGGGTCTCTGTATGAGTTCCTGTTTAGGTGCTGCTGTGTTCTGCTTGCTCAAATACCACTCCTTCCTCTAGACTGAAAAGAATCCCAGAGGCTTCTCCTTTTCTTTTCGGGTCCCAGAGATAAAGAGGTGGAAAACCATGTGACAGTTGTTTGTCCAGCCCTTGAACAGGCACATGATTAACTCGTGCTTCCAGAACAGATAATGGCATATAGCGCCGCCTGTCATCCTCTGCAGCAGGCACTGTGCCAGCACTTCACATGTGGTGATGCGTGATAGCCCTGGGAGTGGACAGTATTTTTTAGCTCCATTCCACAGATGAGGAAATTGAGGTTTAGAAGGGCTAAGGAACTTGCCCACAGTAACCTGCGGCCTTAAGTGCTGGAGCTGGGATCAGATCAGCCACAGTTTGGCCACAGAGGGCATGCTTTTGCCCTCTTTGCTGACTCAGCTGACTCTGGAAAAGGCGTTTCTTCTGGGTCTCTTCTGGATGAGGCTGGCCCATTTCCTCCCCAGGGTTCAGTCATTTGTGTTCCTTGTTTTGAGTGCAAATCTATGGTTCACTTTGTTCTTCTCTGGCTTGCCCTTCCTGATCATCGGGTGTTGTTAGAGAGGAGCCCAGGTCCATGACCACTGTTGACCTCTCAAGCTTCCAGCCGGAGACCCGAAATATAATCGTAGCACCTTTATGGGGTGCCCCCCCGTGCATGAGCTCCTTCAAGTCCCACAGCAGACCCAGAGATGGGTGCAGAGCTCCTTCCTGCTGCACGGATGGTGCGGCCAGCCACAGAGGGTGAAGCAGCCCACCCAGACAGGGGTGTTTAAGGGCGACATCAAGCATCTTTATGTATACTTAAGAGCAGGGCCTCGATTAGGACGAGTGTGATTGGCAGAATTCAGAGATGGTCCCCAAGATACCCACCCCCTTAGTGTGAACTCCTGCCCTTGAGAATGAATGAGACCTGTAAATATGATGGAATCTTATTTCAGTGATTAAGTTACCAATCAGTTATCTTTGGGTATTTTTGTTTGTTTTTTGATTGACATATCCCCTGGAGTAGGAAATGGCAACCCACTCCAGTATTCTTGCCTGGAAAATCCCGTGGACAGAGCAGCCTGGCTGGCCCCAGTCCATGGGGTCAACAAGAGTCAGACGCAACTGAGCACGCAGGCAAGCAAGCGCGATCGACCTACAGCACTCTGCTAGTTCCCGGCGCACAACCTGATGACTCGGTATTTCTGTACGTTATGAAATGATCACCAAGAGAAGTCTAGTTTCAGTCTGTCACCATGCAAAGTTATTACAGTATTATTGAGGTACTCATCAGGTAATCTGGAGTTAATCAGAGAAGACTCTCCCACTGGCCTGAACCAGTCAGGAGAGTCTTTCAAAGATGAAGCATCAGAGGATTTTCTTGCTGGCCTCGAGGAGTAAACAGCCAGGCTGTGAGCTGCTGTGGGTCAGGGAGGCCTCTGGAAAGACCCTGAGATTTCCTTACAACCGTGAGGAATGGTTTCTGCCAGGAGCCCGACTGAGCACAGGAGAGGAGCCCGAGTTACGAAAGAGATGGAGCACCTTGAGTTCAGCCTGAGACCCTGGGTAGTTCAGTTCAGTTCATTTCAGTTGCTCAGTCGTGTCCAACTCTTTGTGACCCCATGAAGGCCTCCCTGTCCATCACCAACTCTGGAACTTGCTCAAAGTCATGTCCATTGAGTTGGTGATGCCATCCAACCATTTCATCCTCTGTGGTCCCCTTCTCCTCCTGCCTTAGCCTCTGCTTAGATTTCTTAAAAATCTTTAACTGTTCATATTCTTTGCCCCATTTTCTATTGGATTGTTGGTCTTTTTCTTAAGGACTTCAAGAGCTTTTTTATAGATTAAGAAAATCAGTCTTTTGTTTTTGTTGTGTTCTGGTATTTCTCTCAGGCTCAGCTGTCATCAAACTTTGTTTCTAGTTTTTCTGCTGTGCAGAAATTTTAAAAAATTGCTTTATGCTGTTAAACTTATCAAGCTATTTTTCGTGACTTCTAGGTTAGTGTATTGTGTTTTTAAGGACCATCCTCATTTCAGGGTTATTTAAAAAAAAATCCTCCCATGTGTTTTTATATATTTTTGATCCATCTGGAAGTTATTTTGGAGTAGGAGATCAGGTGCAAAATAATGATTTTTTTTTTCAGATGGCAACCCAAATGTCCCAGCACCATTTGTTGAATAATCCTTCTTTCCCCCAATTTGAAATGCTGCCTTTTCCATATAGCCAATTTCCATATGTACGCAAGTCTATTTGTGGACTCTTCTGTTCCAGTAAAGGGTCTGTCTATTTATGTGCCAGAATCACACTGTTTTAATTATCACACTTTATATTTTATGTTAATAACTGGGAGTTCTTGGTCTCCTTGCTCTTTTTAAAGATCTTTCCCAATACTCCTGAATACTCTTCTCAGTCAGCTTGTTACTGCCTTTGCCTTCCCAAGTCCTCTTGGGACTTCACTGGAATCAGATGAAATCTGGAGAGAATTTGCATCCTAAGATACAGGGTCATTCTAGGCCAAGAACAGGCTGTGCCTTTCCTTTTATTTCTGTTCTTCAGAAGCATCTTTATGTTTTCCTGAGCTGGATCTTCACTTTCAGGTTGGGATGATACTGATATTTCATCTTGTGACCATTGAAAAAGGCCTCTTTTCCTTCTATTATATTATTACTAACTGAGGTTTCTGGACTCCTTGATCAACAGAAATTGATAAGAAGTCGGCTGAGAAGTTCAGGCACGGCTTTACTGGGGCTCGAGCTGTAACATACAGGAGTGAAAACAAGAAATTGTAATTGGATTGTTGGTCTTTTTCTTAAGGACTTCAAGAGCTTTTTTATAGATTAAGAAAATCAGTCTTTTGTTTTTGTTGTGTTCTGGTATTTCTCTCAGGCTCAGCTGTCATCAAACTTTGTTTCTAGTTTTTCTGCTGTGCAGAAATTTTAAAAATTGCTTTATGCTGTTAAACTTATCAAGCTATTTTTCGTGACTTCTAGGTTAGTGTATTGTGTTTTTAAGGACCATCCTCATTTCAGGGTTATTTAAAAAAAAATCCTCCCATGTGTTTTTATATATTTTTGATCCATCTGGAAGTTATTTTGGAGTAGGAGATCAGGTGCAAAATAATGATTTTTTTTTTCAGATGGCAACCCAAATGTCCCAGCACCATTTGTTGAATAATCCTTCTTTCCCCCAATTTGAAATGCTGCCTTTTCCATATAGCCAATTTCCATATGTACGCAAGTCTATTTGTGGACTCTTCTGTTCCAGTAAAGGGTCTGTCTATTTATGTGCCAGAATCACACTGTTTTAATTATCACACTTTATATTTTATGTTAATAACTGGGAGTTCTTGGTCTCCTTGCTCTTTTTAAAGATCTTTCCCAATACTCCTGAATACTCTTCTCAGTCAGCTTGTTACTGCCTTTGCCTTCCCAAGTCCTCTTGGGACTTCACTGGAATCAGATGAAATCTGGAGAGAATTTGCATCCTAAGATACAGGGTCATTCTAGGCCAAGAACAGGCTGTGCCTTTCCTTTTATTTCTGTTCTTCAGAAGCATCTTTATGTTTTCCTGAGCTGGATCTTCACTTTCAGGTTGGGATGATACTGATATTTCATCTTGTGACCATTGAAAAAGGCCTCTTTTCCTTCTATTATATTATTACTAACTGAGGTTTCTGGACTCCTTGATCAACAGAAATTGATAAGAAGTCGGCTGAGAAGTTCAGGCACGGCTTTACTGGGGCTCGAGCTGTAACATACAGGAGTGAAAACAAGAAATTGTTGCCCTCGCTCTCTTCCCAAGGCAGGGCCAAGCCAGTCCCTTAAAAGGAGTGAGGGTGAAGATGTAGCTTACCCGCCCTGCCCATCCCTTCCATGTGCCGTGAGCTGGGATCACAGCACTAACCCTGCTTTTGCTCCCAGTTCCCTGGAAGTGGCAGTTGGTTTGTGACCTTTTTGTGTCTTGTTGTTCACAATTTGCCCCATTGGGCCTGTGAGCAGTTAGTTTTAATCCTTTGTAGTTCCCTTTAAAAAAAAAAATTATTTATTTGGTTGAGCCAGATCTTAGTTGCAGCATGTGAAATCTAGTTCCCTGACAAGGGATTAAAACTGGACCCCCTGCAGTGGGAGCATGGAGTCTTAGCCCCTGGGTCACCTGGGAAGTCCCTGAGTCCCTTATAGTTTCTTTGGATTCTGTTCTTTGGGGAGGCGTTTGTCCAGGTATAAGCTCAAGCTCTCTGGAAAAGTGCCCCAGGTCCCAGTCTGTCTCAACACGTTCAGGCCCGTAGCTCCTGGTCTGTGTGAAGGATATTGTTTTCGTATCATATTTTAGTTACTGGTTACTCATTCACTTAATAATGCTTCTCACAGTTGCCCTGTGTTCCGTATGTGGTCATTTTTTCTGTAACGAATGCACTTTGTGTTCTCATTACCTCATCTTTCATTTTTCTTAACCTCACTCCAACCATGGTGCCTCCAGAGCGATGGTAAATAGTAATGGGATACTGGACATGACTTGTCTCTACAGATCTGGGACAGGTTCTAGTGTTTCACCATTAAATATCATGCTGACTTTTGGCTGAAGAACTATTTGCTATTCTTGCCTTATTAACAGTTTTTCTTGTCAGGAATGGATGTAAAAATGACATCAGATGCCTTTTGAGTATCAGTGGAGGAGGTCACAGATTACACACATTCTCTGTCTAATGTACTAATGTGGGGACTGATTTCTGGGAAAGGTATTCCCATGGTGACTCATTGTAGCTTTCTTGGTTGGAACTGTACTTTGCTGTGGTGGATACATCATTTCACAGGTGCTGGATTTTGTGTTGATGTGTAAAATTTAGAGTGATTTACTCCTTTTAGCGGGGCTTCCCAGCTGGCACTAGTGGTGAAGAACCCACCTGTCAGTGCAAATAGATGTAAGATATATGGGTTCGATCCCTCGGTCGCGAAGATTCCCTGGAGGAGGGAATGGCTACCCACGCTATATTCTCACCTGTTGCATCGCATGGACAGAGGAACCTGGTGGGCTACAGTCAATAGGGGTCACAAAGAGTCGGGCACGACTGAGGCAACTTAGCACCCATGCCTGTCTTTTTAAATAATAATTCTCAGACCATCTCTTCAAAGCCCTGCTGCTGTTGCTGCTAAGTCACTTCAGTCGTGTCCAACTCTATGTGACCCCATAAACGGTAGGCTCCCCCGTCCCTGGGATTCTCCAGGCAAGAACCCTGGAGTGGGTTGCCATTTCCTTCTCCAATGTATGAAAGTGAAAAGTGAAAGTGAAGTCGCTCAGTTGTGTCCAACCCTTAGTGACCCCATGGACTGCAGCCCACCAAGATCCTCCGTCCATGGGATTTTCCAGGCAAGAACACTGGAGTGGGTTGCCATTTCCTTCTCCAACGTATGAAAGTGAAAAGTGAAAGTGAAGTATCTCAGTTGTGTCCAACTCTTAGCGACCCCATGGATTGCAGCCTACCAGGCTCCTCCGTCCATGGGATTTTCCAGGCAAGAGTACTGGAGTGGGGTGCCATTGTCTTCTCCACTTCAAAGCCCACCAGCTGGCATATTCACCCACATGCAGAGCTGGTGCTGTGACCTCTGGCCTCCGGCTTGCGGCAGAGGTTCCCCTGCCAGGGCCTCCGGGGAGGTTACCCTCTGTCTGGACACAAGGGGAGCACTGCAGAGAGAGTCACCAGAGGATGGTAAGAGTCAGTGTGAAGTAACCCATTCCTCACACCCTCACCTCCCCAAAGCCTCAGGAATTCTCTAACAGACAACTGTTCAGTGCGAGGCCAACCTGCTGCCCTCCTTAGACAGAAATGCTGCCGCCTCGGGGCTGTCTGGCAGCAAGCCGACCCAGCCAAGAGCCACCCTTTCAGTCCAGAAGACCCTGGACCCGTGACTGTCCCCTGGTAGGGGAGGTTCCTGCACAGGGGGCCCGGGCCAGCAGGGGCAGCAGGCGGTTCTTCTAGAATCCACCAGACTCGGATCTGGCACTGGCTGAAGTCTTGGCCCAGGAGCCTGGTGGATGGGTGAGAGGACTTGGGACACCCCTCATGCCTTGTGCTGGGCGCCTCCCAGATGCCCTCACCTCACAGCTCAGCCTGGTGTTCCTCTTGGCGGACTGCAGTGTCTTGTCCCACTAGATGTCCTGTTTGGGGGCCCCAGAGGCAGGCCTCCCCCTGTCAGGCTCATGTGAGGGGCCAGCTTTCAGTGGTCAGTCCTCATGTGAAGGCCTCCCCCACCATCCTTCTGGATGTCAGCCAGCCATGCGCTTCATTCATTCATTCTTGCACTCCGAAAACCTCGACCAAGTCCTGTTGTACTGAAAAAGTGCTAGGAGCTGAGGATCCGGTTGAACCACATCTTCTTGGTATTGAGGCACTTGTGACCTCTGGTGTCACGATGTATGTGCCTGCCACCCAGTCCAACTCAGTGGTCAGAGCCAGACTGCCCAGGTCTGAGTCTAGGCATTGCTGCATTCACTCTGTGGGACCCTAGGCATGTTTCTGGCCTCTGTCACTCAGTTGCCTCATCTTTGAAATGGAGATAATGGCTGTACCTGCCTCCTGGCTGCTGGGGGTGTTGAATGAACTGTGGTAGGTAAAGCACTCAGAGCCCAATCCAGCACAGAGTAAGGGCTTCACAACTGTTAAATTAAATTAAACACAAACGTCATGAGCACACACACTGCTAGAAGGCCCAAACTGCAAAAGATTATCATTTTTTTCTTGGTAACTGCTCATTTTGTTCAAATGGAGGAAGAAGAAATCCTGATGCCTTAGGATGTGGGAATGAAACCTACGCCTGGTCCTGTTTGGCTGATGCTGTTTCAACTGTTTCAAGTGAATTGCTCTTCAGTGGAAGAAAGTTCCCAGACAGCGTGGCAGATTACTCACACAGGCACCTGGGCCTGGCCAGCCCCTCCCTGTTCAACATTCAAATGGGTACATCTGGGGGCACCAGCGCCGCCCCTGTCATATGGCCCGACAGTCCTTGTAGCTTCTTCTGGAAATAAGCACCGCATCCAGTTAAAATCCGCGTAGAATGGCCTGCCGACAGGGTCAGGGAGCGTTTGGCCTGAGGAAGGGGGTTTGGCCGGCTGTGCCATCAGATGTGACATGGCAGAGCAGTCGCTGGATTTCAGTCCTGCCAGAACCATTCTGGCATTTACTCTCCCAACCAGAGATGACTCGGCAGGTGGTATCCGTCTCACAGATCTGTCTGGGCTCCAGAAACCAGGCCTTGCACACACGTGGAGGAGAGTGGCTAGACCGTCATGACACGGCTTTATTTTAGACTGCTTCACAAGGCTGTGGCCAGGGCTTTCAGAGGGAGGAATCCCTGAGATCCCTCCAAGCCTTTAGGCCTGTCCCTTCCAGGTCTCTCCATGACAACCACCCTCCTCACCTTGTGTGGTCCCCAGTGAGGCCCTGAGGGACTATCAGGTTAAATAACTTCCTCAGGTCATAGAGTTAGGACATAGTGGAGCCACGATTCACCCCCAGATCCTTTGGGCTCCAAACCAGGGTCACAGACATGGCCCAAATTGTTGGCCAAATTCCCCTCTCTTTTTTTTTTGTACAGTCCATGAGCTAAGAATGGTTTTAGCATTTTCAAATGGTTGAAAAGATCAAAAGAATATTTCATTACATCTAAAAATTCTATGAAATTCAGATTTCAGTGTATGTTAATACAGTTTTTTGGGGGGGGAATATGGCCACAGCCATTTGTTTGCATATTATCTGGAATATGCACAACACAGGCAGAGTCGGGTAGCTGTGACAAAGACCATATGGGCTGCAAAGCCTGAAATATTTACTGTCTGGCCCTTTGTGGGAAAAGCTCGCTGATCTCTGCTCTAAACCTCTGTGCAGGCAGACTTGGAGGGCTCCTGCCTTCATAGGAATATGTGGAAGACTTCACCCTTTGCCGAGTTCGAGGACAATATGGAGAAATATAGGGGCGTGTTACTATCTTCTGCTAAGTCGCTTCAGTTGTGTCCGACTCTGTGCGACCCCATAGCTGGCAGCCCACTAGGCTCCTCTGTCTCTGGGATTCTCCAGGCAAGAATACTGGAGTGGGGTGCCATTTCCTTCTCCAATGCATGAAAGTGAAAGGTGAAAGTGAAGTCGCTCAGTCGTTCCGACTCTTAGTGACCCCATGGACAGCAGCCCATCAGGCTCCTCCATCCATGGGATTTTCCAGGCAAGAGTACTGGAGTGGGTTGCCATTAAGAACTGTTGGAAGGTTGGGAGGTCTCTGGGGGCGTGCCGCAGGGTTCTGTCCTCAGCCCTGTCCTGTCAACACTTCTGTAGGAGTCAGTGAGGACTCGGGGGCTCTGGTGGACCTAGTGGATCACTCTTGTCTCTTCTGCACAGGGCCCTGGTATGATTCCCTTTCTCCCCATTCCTGGGCTCAGAGGTCAGTACATCACCGTCTTCCCATGGTGGCCTCTGGACAAGGGATGAGCCTGGATCCAGATTTGATCCAATCAGACTGAAAGGAAGGACTGCTATTCCATGATTGTTGGGGGAGGGCTTCTCTCTCCCCCCTCCTCTCCTTCCTGTCTCTCTTTCTCTCTCTGTCTCCTTCTCTTTGGACATGAACAGGGAAAAACATGGGACTTCCCAGGTGGCTCTAGTGGGAAAGAACCTGCCTGCCAGTGCAGAAGGCATAAGAGACATGGGTTCAATCCCTGGGCCGGGAAGATCCCCTGGACGGGGGTATGGCAACCCATTCCAGTATTCTCGCCTGGAGAATCCCACAGACAGAGGAGCCTGGCGGACTACAGTCCCTGGGGCAGCAAAGAGTTGGGCACTACTGAAGCGACTTACCACACTCACAAGGAAAAACATACCCACAGGAGCCACCTGCAGGTTTTCTGAGATGACACAGGGATGTTCTTATCATTGTGGGGTAAAGTGAAGAGCAGAAAGAAACCTGAGTCCTTATCACGACAATAGGAGCCACTTAAAGGTGCCCCCCAAGCCTGTCTTATTGCAAGGCTCTTGAGGCTTCCTGCTGCAGATCTTAATTCCCCTGTGGTTAAAGTCACTTCCAACCAGAATTTTCTGTTACGTATGGCTGTTGTTATTCAAAGTCCAGAAAGCTAAAGCAGTGACTGTCCATCTCGGGGGCTTGATTAACGGGCTCGCTGCCTGGACAGGGCTCTGGCTGTTTGTATCATGGCTATGCCAGGCCGGTCCTCCAGGATAAACATGCCTTTTAGGTGGTGCCAGTGATGTCCTTGGTCCACTGCCCCTGGAAACACTCCATGATGTGGCCTTACAGAAAGGCCCTCAGCCTGTCTAGGGCAATGGTCTAGGCCCGGGGTGGGACTTCTCTGCACTGAATTGTTGTGGAATGGGGAAAATAATGTTTGGGGACAGTAGATGGGACTGTTCAACACTGTCTCATTTCTGGACGTCTGGTTTCATGAGGTTGATTGGTGAATAGAGCTATAGTTATTTTCTGGCTTGTGTAGAAAGAAATCAATTTTGTATTTCTTCAGAACACACAAGAGTTACCTCCAAAGGGATATGGAAATGGAGTGAGACCTTTCACTGGCCGGCGCTGAGCTGAGCTGAGTGGACTGTGAGGTCGCTGGCCTGGCTTTGATGCGTGCCGCATCCTGGGGGCTGTCATCTGTGCGTTCCCTGCCCCCGGCCCCTCTGCCATGTGTGGAGAGAGTTTGGCAGAGGGAGACAGGACGGTGGAGCTGGCTAAAGCTGCACCAGGGCTGCGGCTTGAGTTGGCTGAGAGGCGACCACAGATGAATAAGGACCATCCAAACAGCTCTGGTGCCTGCCTGCTGCCGCCTCAGGAGGACAGTGGGCTCTGAGACTTCCAGTTCCTTCTTTTCTTCCTTCACTGTTTTGAAAACTCCTCTCCAGCCTCAGTGAGTGTAATGATGGGGACCTCACTTGACCTCTAAGTGGCTCCCTCTCCCTGACCTTCAGGGAGGCAGTGGAGGACATCAGAGAGTGCTGGGCTCCAGCCAGGAGACCTGGGTTCAAACCCCAGCTGGACTACTTCCTCGTTTATGACCTTGGGGAAGTCTGAGGTCCATGTCCCCATGTGTTATTGGGGCAATAATATCTCCCTTGCAAGCCTGCAGTGAGAATTGAATGAGACAGAGATGCAATGATGTTGCTGGTCCTCTGAGTGATGCCTTCTTCTGAGCCACCAACTCTCCAACCTCAGCTGGGTGACTCTATCCCCCTGGAGTCAAGGGCTCAGCTCCACAGGACTCCTGATTCAGATGCCAGTCACAAGTCCTGAGCCCTCCATACTTCTGGCCAACTGGCTAAAAATCTGGGTTCTCATGACTGTCCCATCCCCGGGTCCAATAATTTGCTACAATGGCTCACAGGACTCAGGAAAACACACCTCAGTGGTCTAGTTCATTATAAAGGATGTCAGTGAACAGCCAGTAGAAGAGGTATGTGCGGTGAAGTCTGAAAAGGTCCCAAGTCCACGACCCCGAATGTGGAGTTGGGGTGCATCACCCTTCTGGCGTGTGGGTATGTTCTCCTTAGAACATAGTTCAACAGTTTCTATAACCCAGTTTCCAGCTCCTCCCCTCTTCCCTGAGGTTGGAGGGTCAGGTGGAAAGCTCCCACTCTCTATTCTTTATCCATCTAACAATCAGCCTGCAGTTATCTCAGGGCCCCATGAGTCATCTTATTAAATTCTGATGCGGTCAGAGGGTTTTTTATGAATATCAAAAATTGCCAATTGCAGGGGATTTAGGAGCTCTGTGCCAAGCACCAGGGATAGAGACCATCTCTCATGATCATCTCTGAGGGAAAGACTCTGTGTCATTTTAGGCATCCAGTGTAAGATGAGTCAGGAAAAGGAATGCTCTCCTTCCTGACTCTGATCCAGGCCTCCTGCAGGGTGGAAGTGCTGTTTGAGAGTCATGAGCTGCCTGGACGGTCATTAAAATCTTTTTATCCCCGAAAAAGGAGGAATCTCTATGGTAGCATTTGCTGCTTCAAGAAAAAGTGGTCATGTGTGAGTCTCCCCAGCTGGACAGATAGTCTGCACTGGGAGGCCCCAGGCCGGAGCTCAGGGCCAGTAGTATAGGTTAAACAGCAGCAGGACTTCCACTTCAGGGGGCCTGGGTTCGATCCCCGGTCAGGGAACTAAGAGCCCACCTGCCACATGTTGGGTGGAAATCCATGCAGTGTGAGTAAGCCCTCCCGGTGCAGGGTGAGCTGGCCAGAGGAGCAAGCAGAGGCCCATCACAGCTGGGGGCCAGCAGCTGAGCTCACCAGAGCTGAGATCCCTGAGGGTGGCCCCAGGGCTCAAGAGGCCCGAGTGCCGGACATGGTAGACCCCCCCAACCAGAGGACGGTGCCCCCATAGGTGCATGACCGCCTGGATCGCTACTGCTGCGGCTTCGAGCCCGAGCCCTCGGACCCCTGTGTGGAAGAGAGACTCCGAGAGAAATGCCGGAACCCTGGGGAGCTGCGGCTGGTCCACATCCTGGTATGCCCCTGGGTCACCCCAGACTCGAGTCTTCCTGTCTGTCCATCAGCAGACGCTGGTGGCGAGGGTCAGAGGTCACGTGACTCTGGGTGTCACAATCCTGGTCTTTTCGGCAGGAGAAGCCTTTGACTGTTTCCAGAAAGCCTTAATATATAGAAGGGACAAAAATGAAGCTTGGAGTATGTGGTTGAGGAGGGGATGGGGCGGAGTGTCACCAACCCCTCTGTCTCCTAAAGGCTCCGGGGACGCCCTCGGGTCCTGGCAGCTGAGTGTGGTATATGTGCATCTAGTAGGGCATCCTCATTGTGCCAGTAAACGTGGAAACTGTGGCCTGGAGCAGGGCAGGGGCCCTCCAAGGCTGCATGTCTGGTTGGTGGCAGTGACAGGGATCTGTCGTGGACCCTATTGGCTGGGGCTGTTGGGAAACACTGCTTCCAGTGAAAACTAGAACCCAGGGTGGGAAGCCTTGTGCTGAGACCATCAGCGAGGGGCTGGTGGGGCAGAAGAGCCGCTGCTCCTGCGGGAGGGGCAAAGTTCCACCCTGGGGAAGGGCTGCTCTGTCTCCCCCATTGAGGCTGGTGTCCTCACCAGCCCCCCAACCTTGGCCATGGAGTATAGCCATCAGATGGTGCCTGGGACTGAGCATCAGGCCGCCCAGCCTCGGGCTCCTCACCCCTTCAGTCGCCAGAAGAGGAATCAATGCCTCCACTTTGTGGTTTCACCGATGGTGCTGCCACTTGGGGCTATGGGTCCAGGTTTGAGCCAACCAGCTATTTACTAGCTGCGTGACCTTGTGTAAATTACCTAACTTTTTGCCTCTGTAAAATGGGGCTGGTATCAGTGGCCGTTCTCCCCAGGGTTGCTGGGCGGGTTCACCAAGACGGTGCCCGGTCGCCCTGAGCACAGCACGAGGTGGAAAGAGCTCACTGCTCTGTGTGGTGGGGGAACCGACTGGGCGAGGAGCAGGGTGCATTGTGTGACTGACAGCTTAGGGGCCCCTGAGCCGCTGCACCCTGACAGAGCCCTGGGGCACTGCATCCATCTTCTGTCCCTGTCCATCTTCTTCCCCAAGGTCCGGAGCAGTGACCCCACTCGTCTGGTCTACATCGATAACGCTGGCCACCTTCAGCACCCGGAGCACAAGCTGAACTTCCGGCTCCTCGAGGGCATCGATGGGTGAGCATCGAAGGGCCTGGGCAGAGGTTCAGGGACTGAGCTGAGGGGCCCTTGCGGCCTTGAACCATGGCTCCCAAGAAGTCCACGGTCTGACAGATGGAAGCTGTTTGATGAGCCTCAAGAGGATGTGGGGAGTCCTGGGAAAGCTAACAGTCAGTGGGCCTTTGAATTCCAGGATGGGCTGCCCACTCCCTGGTATCCTGAGCACAGCACGAGTTGCCCTGCTGGGGAGCGGGCAGGCTCCCTTGCCTGGCAGGGAGCTGGCTGGGTAGCCACCTTCCCTGCTCAGTCCTGCCGCACCTCGGCCTTCCCAGGGCTCCCCCTCACTTTGCTCAGGCCAGTAGAGTGGATTCGCCCTCTTGTGGGGCTGGGACCCATTGAAAGCTTCATCCCGTGCCTGCTGTCACAGCAGAGTGGGTGGAAGGGTCCCCGGATAACTAGTCAGCAGGCAGTCCCCGGGACTTTGTGAGTCCTCAGCTGTGCAACTTCATGGAAACTCTCTAAGCGGGCTTTTGCCCTTCTTTTCTTTCCGGGGCTGGGGGACCTTCCTCCAGGTTTCCTGAGCCTGTCATGAAGGTTCTAGAATCAGGGTGTCTACAGAATATGCTGGTCAAGTCGCTGCAGATGGACCCAGTGTTCTGGGAAAGCCAGGGTGGGCGACAAGGCCTTCAGCAAGTCCTCCAGGCCCTGGAGCAGCGAGCACAGGTCCTGCTGCACCACATCCGGACGCACAACCTGACAGTCTTCCCAGAAGGCGGCCCGTAAGCCCCGCCCATCCAACCCGCGGCCTTGCGGGACTCGTAAGCCCCGCCCACCTCACCCCCTCCCCGTCAGGAGGGACTCTCGCCTCACCACAGGCGAGTTACTCGCTACAAGACCCGAGGGGCTGAGCGCCCGTCCTCATGGCCACAATTTCTTGTGTTGAAAATGTCTCAAAGACAAAAGACAAAAGTCAGAAACCAAGGAGGGCACCATGGACGGCGTGGGATGTGTCGCAAGCTTGGGCTGGTGGAGGAGGTGCTGGGTATTGGGTTTTCAGTCTCAATCCGTTCCTTTCTGCCAGCTCAGCTGGCTGTTTATTCTCCTGCACCAATAAATACCCAAGAATGTTCTATGAACTGCTCCAGATACTGTAAAGTCATGCACTGCACGTGCACACGTAGAGCTGGACAACTCTGTGTGTGTGTGTGTGTGTGTGTGTGTGGTGTGTGGGTATGTGGATCTGCCCACATGCACACATGACATGAGCCTCATCAAGCATCTTGACTGAATTGTACTTGTGGCCCAGAATTGCTCTGACTGAAGGTGAACTCAGCTCCTAGAGGTGGAACCCTGAGCCTTTTGTCTCCATAGCCTTTAGATGTTCAATTTTTGTTCATTTATGTTTTGGTTTAAGAATTGTGAAGGTAATACATGCTCACTAAAAACAAATTCATAAATAATCGAAGCGTACCAGATGGAAAGTGAGAGCGTCGGGAGGGACGTTTCTTTGGCCCTTCCTGAACAAACTTACAGCTGAAAACTGCGTTCTGTATTTGTGGTTTAGTTGACCCAGTTCTTATTTATGACCTCAAGGAACTCCCATGCAGGGGCATATTATATTTCATTTAGCTGTTCTCATCATGGTGAACGTTTAGATGGCTCTAACTTTGCACCAGTTCTGGACAATGCTGCCACAAACATCTTTGCATGATGTGCAAGTATTTCTGCTGGCTATATTTCCATGAGTGGATTTCTGCATTAGCAGAAATGGGCTAATGGGCATTCTTTATTTTTAGAGAAACTGCCAGATTCCTTTCAAAATGGCAGTGTCAGTCTACATTCCTAACCAGAGGGTAGGGGACTAATTGTTTCACTACACCTCATCATCACTTGATATTCTCAGACTTATTGTTTTTTTTCATCTGATAGGGAAAGCTATTTTTAATTTTTACTTTTTTACTGAAGGATAGTTGATTTACTTCAATATTGTGTTGATTTCAGGTATACAGCAAAGACATTCGGTTATATGTATTTTTTCCTTCAGCTTCTTTCCCATTATAGGTTATTATAAGATATTGAATATTATTCCCTGTGTTATACAGTAAATCCTTGTTGTTTACATGTTTTATGTATAAAAGTTTGTATCTGTTAATCCCAAATTTATCCCTCCCCATCTCCTTTCCCCTTTGGTAACCGTAAGTTTGTTTACTATATCTGTAAGTTTATTTACAATGTCTGCTATATTTAGTATGTCTGTTTCTGTTTTGTATGTAGATTCTTTTGTGTATTATTTTTTAGATTCCACATATAAGTGAAATAATATTTATCTTTCCTTCTTTGGCTTATTGTACTAAGTATAATATTGTCTAGGTCCATTTGTAGCTGCAAATGGAAATATTTCATTCATTTTTATGTCTGAATAATATTCCATTGCATTTATTTATCACATCTTAAACCAATCATCTATTGATAGGCACTTAGATTTTTTTCCATCTCTTGCCTATTGTAATCATGCTTCTATGAGTACTAGGGTGCATGTATCTTTTGGGATTATAATTTTATCTGAATCCCTAGAGTGGGATTGCTGGATCATATGGCAACTCTATTTTTAGTTTTTGAAGGCCCATGCTGTTTTCCATAATGGCTGTTCCAATTTACCTTCCCACCAGCCCTCCCAAGTGTAGGAGAGTTACTGTTTCTCCTCACCCTCTCCAGCACATTATTTGTAGACTTTTTGATGATGGCTGTTCTGACTGGTATGGGTGATATATCACTGTAGATTTGATTTGTATTTCTTTCTTTAATAATTAGTAATGTTGAGCATCTTTTCATTTGCCTCTTGGCCATCTATATGTCTTCTTTGGAGAAATGTTCTTTTAGGTCTTCTGCCATTTTTTGATTGGGTTGTTTTTGTTGTTAAGTTATATTAGCTATTGGTATATTTTGGAAACTAAGCCATTGTCAGTTGCATCATTTGCAAATATTTTCTCCTGGTTCATAGGTTTTTCATTTTTTTGATGGTTTTCTTTGGTGTACAAAAACTTTATAAGTTTGATTAGGCTGCATTTGTTTATTTTTGTTTTTATTTCTATTGGCCTGGGAGACTGACTTAAGAAAACATTGGTGTGATTTATGTCAGAGAATACTTTGCCAATGGTCTCTTTAGGAGTTTTATGGTATCATGTCTTATGTTTAAAAAGGCTTCTCAGGTTGCACAGTGGTAAAAATCCTCTTGCCAATGCAGGAGATGGAGATATGCATTCAGTCCCTGGGTCGGGAAGATTCCCTGGAAGACGAAATGGCCATCTACTCCAGTATTCTTGCCTGGAGAATCCCATGGACAGAGAAGCCTGGTGAACTTCAGTCCATGGGGTCACAAAGAGTTGGACATGACTAAGCAACTGAGCATGCATACATATATTCTAAATACAAGTCCATTGTCAAATATATGTTTTCAAATATTTTCTTCAATCTGTGGCTTGCTCTTTCATGTTCTTAACAGTGACTTTTGAAGAGTAAAATTTTTTGTTTTGATTAGATCCAATTATTAATATTTCTCTCTTAGATATTTTATAGGGTTTTCCAAGTTATTCTTCTAGAATTTTGATACTTTTTTTATCTTTCAAGTTTTTATGGTTTTTAACTTATTGGCGTTAAATTATTTGTGTAACTCTCCCTTATTTTAAAATTATATTTATTTGGTTGTGCCGAGTCTTAGCTCACTGTGGCAAGCGAGATATTTTTCAGTTGTGCCATGTGGGATCATTAGCTGTGGCAGGTGGGATCTAATTCCCTGACCAGAGATTGCACCCAGGCCTCCTGCATTGGAAGTGAGGAGCCTTAGCCACTGGACTGCCAGGAAGTCCCAACTCTTGCTTATCAGTCTTTTAATATTTATGAGTTCTGTATGATGTCACTTCTCTCATAGTATTGGTAATCTTTTAATTTTTGTTTTCATACTGCTCAGTTTTGCTAAAGGCTTATCAATTTTATTCAACTGGTTTTTCTCTCGTTTTTGTTTTCTATTCCTGTTTCTACCGCTCTTCTGATCTATAATTTCCTTCTCATCTGCTTACTTTTGGTTTAATTTGTACATTTTTTTTAAAAGTTTTTCAAGGTAGACACTGAAGTCATCAATTTGAAAACTTTTTTAAAAACACTTAGGCCTTAGTGCTATAAATTGCTCTTTACTGTTAATGGCATTTCACAAATTTAGAATGTTGGGTTACTGTTTTCATTCGTTCATATTTTTTTTCTTTTTTTTCTTTTTACTTTATTTTGCTTTACAATACTGTATTGGTTTTGCCATACATTGACATGAATCAGCCACGGGTGTACATGAGTTCCCAATCCTAAACCCCACTCCCACCTCTCACCCCATATCATCTCTCTGGATCATCCCCATGCACCAGCCCCAAACCTCCGGTATCCTGTATCAAACATAGACTGGTAATTCGTTTCTTACCTGATAGTATACATGTTTCAATGCCATTCTCCCACATCATCCCACCCTCTCCCTCTCCCACAGAGTCTAAAAGTCCGTTCTATACATCTGTGTCTCTTTTGCTGTCTCGCATAGAGGGTTATCATTACCATCTTTCTAAATTCCATATATATGTGTTAGTATACTGTATTGGTGTTTTTCTTTCTGGCTTACTTCACTCTGTATGATCCATGAATTAATTATAAATGTATTATTTAGTTTTCAAAAATTGGGGAATTTTCCCAGTATGTTTTCATCATTGGTTTCCAATTTAATTTCACTTTGGTGAGAGAACCTAAATCCTTTTGAGTTTATTAACTTATTTTATGTACCAAAAATATTGTCTGACTTGATAAATGGTCTGTATGCATTTGAAAAAATGAATATTCTACTATTTGGGGGTATTCTTTAAATATCAGTTAGATCAAATTGGTTGTTTTCTACATCTTTACTGATTAATCTACATTTTTACTTACATATTCAAGTCTTTCACATTATCAGTGATTGTATCTTCTCTTGTTGTACTAATCATTCAGAGGGAGGTTTGAAATCCCTCAGCCCCGTGAGAGCTCTGGGCTCTTCCCTCCAATCCCTTTAGGTGGTTCTTTCTTTGGCCTTTGGGAGTGTCCTCATACACATACATTGATCAATATTCAACCAAAAATTTAGCCAGGGGGGACCCTCTCCTGAGCTCTGGAACTTTCTTTTTTTTTCCCTTTATTTTATTATTTTTTAAATTGAAGTATAATTGATTTACAGTGATTCAGAAATACAGCAAAGTGATATATGCATATATATGTTTTCTTTTTCAGATATTTCCATTACAGGTTATTGCAAGATATTGAATCCCTATGCAGATGATCCTTGTTGTTTATTTTATATATTGAGTGTATCCGTTAATCCCCAATTCCCAGTTTATCCCTCTCCCCCTTTCCCCTTTGGTAACCAGGAGTTTGTTTCTTCTGTGAAGCTATTCCTGTTTTGTCAATAAGCCCATTTGTGTCACTTGTTTTTAGGTTCCACGTATAGGTGATGGACTTGTCTTTGTCTGAGTCACTCAGTATGGCCGTCTCTAGGTCCGTCTGTGTTGTTGCGCATGGCATCATTTCATTCTTTTTTATGGCTGGAGCTCTGAGATCTCTGTTCTCCAGTACTCTGCCCTTTGAACTCTGGCTACTCTGACTACCAAGACTTTCAGCTCTTTCAACTCAGAACTCAGCCTCGTTTTCTTTTCTTTGGCATGCAGTAAGCTGGGGAAATCGTAAACTCCGCCTTATTTCATTCTCACTGTGCATCATTAAGCATGCCTGAAGTTTTCAAAACCACTGTTTCATATGCTTTGTCCAATTTTATAACTATTTCAGGCTAGAGGATAAATCCAGTCCCTGTTACTCTGGACTGGAGCAGAAATCCTCACATCAGCTCCTGACTTCATGACTTCTCCCACTCTTTCTCACTCTGACCCACTCTCTGCCCAACAGCCATCTTTTCTTTCTTTTTTTTCTAAACTATCTCTTAAAATTTAAAGTCAGATTATGTCACTTCCTAGCTTAACAATCTTCAGTGGCTCCCACTGCTCCAGAATAGAGCACAGCTCTGGCTTGAGCACAGCTCACACAGCACTGCATGTATGTTTCATGCTTCCCTCTTCAGCTTTGAGGGGAGGTGAGGTGAAGTCGCTCAGTCGTGTCCGACTCTTTGAGACCCCGTGGACTGTAACCTACTAGTCTTCTTTGTCCATGGGATTCTCCAGGCAAGAATACTGGATTGGATTGCCATTTCCTTCTCCAGGGGATCTTCCCCACCCAGGGATCGAACCCAGGTCTCCTGCATTGGAGGCAGATGCTTTAACCTCTGAGCCACCAACTTACCTCCAACTCCTCCTGTTACTCTTTGACCTCTAGCTTTATTACTATAGTTTCTGGAGCCTCAGGGCCTTTGCATATGCTATTGCTTCTGCCTGAAATTGTCTTCCCATATCTCTGCCATCTCTAGTTAGATAATTCTTACATCCTCCTCAAAGAAGCCCTCCATGACATCTCCAACCAGAATACGTTTTCCTGCCGTCCTTTCCCAGAGTTCTCAGTTCTTTTCTTCTACCTCCCTTTTCACTGATTTTATTACATCTTTGCATGCTTATTTAATCAGCATTGGACTTCTCTGCTGGACTTTAAGCTCCAGGGGATGGCAGATAGTGTCTGCCTTGCTCTCCACTGCAGCTCCAGGATCTGGCACAGGGCTCCATACAGGGCGATGAGCGAGTGAATAAAGAAGGAAAAGCACAGCGGAGGCTGTCCACAGCCCCTCAGCCTCCCCCCCAGCCCTGGTACAGTGAAAGCTTCTGAAGAAAAGTGCCTGGGATTCTCCATCTGAGGTCTTTCTCCACAGATGTGGTGCAGAAGGAGGTACTAAGACTCCTAGAAGCAGTTCCTGCAAACTGGACAAGAGGTGAAGAGTAAAAGCCTCCATTCACACCCCTCTCACACAAGATGACTGGGAGACAAATTCTCCTCAGTCTCCAGACCTCGCCGGTGGGGCCCAGCCACTGATTCCCACAGCGGTGGTGTAATTAATAATTCCCCCATATTACCTTTGTTAACTCCCTGTATCACTTCCCCAACCCTTGGCTAGAGCTTCCTAGTATTGCCTCTTAAACTGCTTTCCCTCAAATTCTTATTTTGGAGGAATCTGACTTAAGAGAATGATCCAGCAAATGAAGGTCATGGGGAGTGACAGATTCCTGTAGGTGGGGATGATCCAAATCATCTCTGCAGCTCTATGCAGCATCCAGTGTGTTCCCTGGGCTTCAGAAGTCTGACATTGGAGAAGAACAAAGGAGGGAGCTCTCTGTGCAAACCCTACGGGCAGGAGTGGGAAACGAGCAGGCTGTATTGGATTTCCTTCCCTGCCCCAGGAATGGAATGACTTTTCTGCTCCAACAAGCTGTCTTTGATTTGTTTCAAGAATTCTCCTCCCTCATCTTCAGGAGCGATCTCTGTTCTCTGAGCGTGATGACCCTTCACGTGCCAGTGAGACAGATCACCTGCCCTTCAGGTCACGTTGCTGATGTCAGCCTCAGTACTCTTCCTGCTCTTGCAAAATGTCTCTTTCACAAGCCAGGATCAAGTTCTTGACAGAAGAACAAAGTATGGAACACAGTAAGTTCAAGGGTCTGGCCTCCACTCTCCCACCCCAAATCAGGCCCAGGACTGGCAGCTTCTCCTGTGAACTAGAGAGTGGGCAATAGCAGTCGGATGAGAGCAGGACAAACAGACATTTTCCTCCAGAATTGTTTAGAATGTCTTTCAGATGATTGTCCCCTTCCAGCTTGGCTATGAATCAGGTAGATTAAGTCAGGCTAGAAGGGCTTTTCCAACATTAAAGGAAGCAAAGCCAGCAAGCCTTCAGCCTTGTCTTTGATGAATGGAACTTGGCCCAGATGCCTTCTCTGAGGTTATATAGTCTGAAAACACATGCTGAAGATCCACCCCGAACGCTGATACATATCCCAAACAACGTGTTGCACAGGGCATTTGCTGAAGGAAGGGAACTGTTGAAGTCTGATCTTCCCCCTGTAGAAGTAGAGACCCAGAGCCCCCGCTGAGCTTCAGTGGGAGACTCCCGTCTGTGAGCAGCGCTGTTCCACGTAGTGTCTGGGTGAAACTCAGCTTGCCTGTAGCTGGTCCTCCGCCAATCAACTACTGTCATCGTCAGCAGATATTCTCTGGCTAGAATTTGTACGTGGTACACCATGGATTGTTTAGGTAGTCTGGAAAAAAGAAAAACAGAGTCTCATTGGATAACTAAGCAAGTGAGCTCACCCCGGGGCATCCTTGCAGGGCAGTGCCATTTCCGTCTTGCTGTGTTTCTGAGGCTTTACCTGTATGTAATGCATTCTTCAGTCATACTGCCTCTGGGCAGTGGATCAAAAATTGGTGAAGGCAGATGGAGATACACAGCAGAAACCAAGTCAAGGACAACAGACAACTCTGGAGTCCCATGAAGAGCTGGCTCATCCAGAGGTTGCCCTAGATAGAGTCAGTGGTGAGTGAAGTTAGTCATTGTCACAGAAAGACACTCCAGGAGAAGTGAAATGGACCATAGGAAGAAAAATGAAAGAGGAACACTTCCAGTTTCTTAAAAAATGTATTTATTTGATTTAGTTTTGGCTGTGCTGGGTCTTCACTGCTCTGGCAGCCATCAGTCTGTTCTCTGTGTCTAGGAACTTATCGATTTTTTTTGGGGGGGGGAGTGTCCTGAATTCCACATATAAGTGAGGTTATATAATATTTGTCTTTCTATGTCTGATTTATTTCACTTTGCCACTGTTCCTTATTTTTAATTCTTTAGTTTACAGCAAAATTATCCTTCAAGTAATTCAGGATATCAGGCAGGAAAAAGTGAAGTAAATCACTGGGTTGGAGATCTCAGGAGCAGCCATATTCAAGGATGTGTGTGTGTGTATGTGTATGTGTGTGCACGCTCAGTTGTGTCTGACTCTTTGTGACTCCATGCACTGTAGCATGTCAGGCTCCTCTGTCCATGGAATTCTCCAGGCAATACTGGAGCAAGTTTCCATTTCCGACTCCAGGGGATCTTCCCGGCCCAGGGATCAAAACTGTGCCTCTTGTGTCTCCTTCATTGGCAGTGTCATTACCACTGTGCCAGCTGGGAAAACATTTGGGGGGGGGTGCATTCTGAGTGTCCAACTCTTTGCAACCCTATAGATTGTAGCCCACTAGGCTCCTCTGTCCATGGGATTCTCCAGGTAAGAATACTGGAATGGGTTGCTATGCCCTCCTCCAGAGGATCTTCCCAACCCAGGGATCGAACCTGCATCTCTTATGTCTCCTGCATTGCCAGGCAGGTTCTGTACCACTAGCACTCAGGTGACTGCAGCTATCTGAGTAAATGAAACACCAGAGAAAGACAAGCCAGTGACCTAGGATGATTGTATAGGGTGTGGAGAGACTAATTTGCTCAGTTAGGTATTTCCCAGGTATGTGTACTGAAAGCACTGTTTTTTCTATGTGAAGGCATTTGCTGTGCCTTACTTCTGTCTCACATTCAGAGTAAAATCTTCTGGAAGCCTGGATGGGCAGGATAATTTAGTTAACAGTCACTGGCAGGAGCAAAAGGAAAAAGCCAGTGTTGGGGGAGAGAAGATGAAAGAATGGGATGATGCTGAATTTGGCAAATTTCACATCTTCTTCCAAAACTTAAAGTTTATTAAAGGCAATAATTTGAGCTTCAGTTTCAGGAAAGTACTAGAATACACAGAAGAATCTATACAAAAAAGATCTTCCTGCCCCACATAAGCACAATGGTGTGATCACTCACCTAGAGCTAGACATCCTGGAATGCAAAGTCAAGTGGGCCTTAGAAAGCATCACTACTAACAAAGCTAGTGAGGTGATGGAATTCCAGCTGAGCTCTTTCAAATCCTGAAAGATGATGCTATGAAAGTATGCACTCAATATGCCAGCAAATTTGGAAAACTCAGCAGTGGCCACAGGACTGGAAGAGATCAGTTTTCATTCTAATCCCTAAGAAAGGCAATGCCAAAGAATGTTCAAACTACCACACAATTGCACTCATCTCACACGCTAGCAAAGTAATGCTCAAAATTCTCCAAGCCAGGCTTCAACAGTATGTGAACCGTGAACTTCCAGATGTTCAAGCTGGATTTAGAAAAGGCAGAGGAACCAGACATCAAATTGCTAGCATCTGCTGGATCATCAAAAAAGCAAGAGAGTTCCAGAAAAACATCTACTTTTGCTTTATGGACTATGTCAAAGCCTTTGACCTGGTGGATCACAACAAACTGTGGCAAATTCTGAAAGAGATGGGAATACCAGACCACCTGACCTGCCTCTTGAGAAATCTGTATGCTGGTCAAGAAGCAACAGTTAGAACCAGACATGGAATAACAGACTGGTTCCAAATAGGAAAAGGAGTCTGTCAAGGCTGTATATTGTCACCCTGCTTATTTAACTTCTATGCAGAGTACATCATGAGAAACACTGGGCTGGATGAAGCACAAGCTGGAGTCAAGACTGCCGGGAGAAATATCAATAACCTCAAATATGCAGATGTCACCACCCTTATGGCAGAAAGGGAAGAGAAACTAAAAAGCCTCTTGATGAAAGTGAAAGAGGAGAGTGAAAAAGTTGGCTTAAAACTTAACATTCAGAAAATTCATGGCATCTGGCCCCATCACTTCATGACAAATATATGGGGAAACAAGGGAAACAGTGAGAGACTATATTTTGGGCTCCAAAATCACTGCATATGGTGACTGCAGCCTTGAAATTAAAAGATGCTTGCTCCTGGAAGAAAAGCTATGGCCAACCTAGTGAAGTGAAGTGAAATCACTCAGCCGTGTCCAACTCTTTGCAACCCCATGGACTGTAGCCTGCAGGCTTCCCTGTCCATGGGATTTTCCAGGCAAGAGTACTAGAGTGGGTTGCCATTTCCTTCTCCAACCTAGACAGCATATTAAAAAGCAGAGACATTACTTTGTCAACAAAGGTCCGTCTAGTCAAGGCTATTGTTTTTCCAGTAGTCATGTATGGATGTGAGAGCTGGACTATAAGAAAGCTGAGTGCTGAAGAATTGATGCTTTTGAACTGTGGTGTTGGAGAAAACTCTTGAGAGTCCTCTGGACTGTAATGAGATCCAACCAGTCCATCCTAAAGGAGATCAGTCCTGGGTGTTCATTGGAAGGACTGATGTTGAAGCTGCAACTCCAATACTTTGGCCACCTGACGTGAAGAACCAACTCATTAGAAAAGATCCTGATGCTAGGAAAGATTGAAGGTGGGAGGAGAAGGGGGCAACAGAATGAGTTGGCTGAATGGCATCACCGACTCAATGGATATGAATTTGAGTAGGCTCCAGTAGTTGGTGATGGACTGGGAAGCCTGGTGTGCTGCAGTCCATGGGGTCACAAAGAGTCGGACACGACTAAGAGACTGAACTGAACTGAGCTGTGTCTTTTATAGTTATCGTTCTCCCTCGGGAGCATTTAATTATCTCTACAAGTCAGTATACAGCAGGGGGGACTCACAAAAGCCCTAATTATTTGTTGTTGTTCAGTCACCAAGTTGTATCCGACTCTTCGACTGCAGCATGCCAGGCTTCCCTGTCCCTCACCACCTCCCTGAGTTTGCCCAAGTTCATGTCCATTCATGATACCCCCTGCTTATCTGCAGAGAGTGCTCTCCGTGGGAGGAGAAGTGGGATGTCCCCTCAGCAAACAGGCTTGGTGAGCCCAAATACTAGCAAAACGATGTAATGTGTGATCAGTGAACTGGGCAGATATAACCTTGAATTAAAAACAAACACTGGAGAAGGTTTACAATTCCCTTTTCTGAAAAGTAATGATTAAATTTCTAAAAGCATAGTTTTCAAGCCCTCCAAAACCTCACTCTGTGGCCTTAGCCAGAGAAACCAGCCCGGGACTAACTGAGTAGAAGGGCTCTCATTCTCCGTCTCTCCTCTTAATCCAGATTTCCCGGGCCTGCCCTGGCCTCGTTTTCTGATCTGGGCACAGATTCCATTGAGATTATTTGGTTTCCTGTTTCACCATTTGGTCTGAGCCTGCAGATTCTTTTTAAAGATTCTAATACAGCAGATGCATGGGTTTAAAACTGAGTACAGTAGAAGGACATGGCAACCCACTCCACTCTTGCCTGGAGAATCCCATGGACAGAGAAGCCTGGCGGGCTACAGTCCTTAAGATCTCAGAGTCTAATACAACTGAATGACTGAGCACAGTAGAACTATAGACGTTGCTAGAGTTTCTCTCTTAACAAACATGCATTTAAAAACCAAACTTTTATTTTGGGGGATCATCCCGAATCAGGACTGTAGAGGGAAAGTTGCAAGGGAATGAGGGAGAGGATAAACATGGCAGGAATTTACATGATTGGTGGTGAGGAGGGAGATGGGCAAAGTGTCGTGGAGGTTTCCAGGCCCGGGAGGGTGTGGAGAGGCCTGGATGGAGTCACACTAACTGGCTTCATCCCCTCCCTCCACCTGCCAGCAGGATGGCCCTGGGCAAAGACTCTCAGCCTTTCCCATCTATAAATTGGGGACATGCCTAATCTACTGCAGAGGGTTGTGGTGAGGATTAAATGAGATCATTTCCATCTAAAGCCAAGCATAGCCTAGGTACTGAACAGACGGTACCTCTTGTTATATAGTAGCCAGTCTCTGGGAAGGTCTTAGAGCAGCCTTGTTGCTCAGTATCCGCACCGCTGCCTGATATCTTTCCACGTTGAATCAGCATCAACCTGCGTGACCAATAGGACACACAGATGGGACAGCACGTGAGGGCTCAGAGACCAAGTCATGAGAGGCGTTCTGTCTCGGTCTCTTCTAGGCCTCTGCCTCAGTCTCTTATACCAGATGCTCTGGGGAACTGCCTCGCCACCAGGTCACTCAAGAGGCTGTAGAGAGAGGCCCACATGGAGAACAAACTTTCCAGCCATGCGAACCAGCCCTTTTGGAAGCAGATCCTCCAATCTCACACAGCTTTCAGCTGACTGCAGTCTCAGCCAACATCCGATTGCAACTTTATGAGAGACCCTGAGGCAGAACCAATCAGCAAAGTCACTTCTAGATTCTAGACCCAAAAAACTATGAGATATAATAAATGATTATTGTTGCTTTAAGCCAGTGCATTTTGGGGAGATTTGTTATGCAGTATTAGACAACTAAAATAGGAGGATATTTACTCAGTGGTAAAGAATCCACCTGCCAATACAGGAGACGTGGGTTCAATACCTGCGTTGGGAAGATCCCCTGGAGAAGGAAATGGCAACCCACTCCAGTATTCTTGCTGGAAAATCCCATGAACAGGAAAGCCTCGCAGGCTACAGTCCATGGGGTCACAAAGAGTCGGACATGACTTAGTGACTAAACAGCAACAAACACCAGTAAAAAAAAGCACTTTTTCTTGGTGCTCCACACCAGACTAGTTTTAAAAACATGACTGGCTTGTAAAATGACACATCATCCTTGTCTGCAAACTTGGTCCTAGGGAACCCACGGGCCATGTCCTTTGTGATCTTATCCAGAAAACTCTGCCTTGGACAGAGCCCAGTCCCTCTCCCCCTAGGCTGCTTGGTGCCTCTTAGGTGCTCCACACCAGACTAGTTTTAAAAACATGACTGGCTTGTAAAATGACACATCATCCTTGTCTGCAAACTTGGTCCTAGGGAACCCACGGGCCATGTCCTTTGTGATCTTATCCAGAAAACTCTGCCTTGGACAGAGCCCAGTCCCTCTCCCCCTAGGCTGCTTGGTGCCTCTTTCCATCAGCAGACCATCCCTGGCTTTCTTGTTGAGAACCATAAATTCAACCTGTGAGCTTTTCAAAAGCTAAAAACAAGGTAAACTTTAAATTACATGTTCATTCCAGGGGTGTGTGTGTGTGTATGTATATGTACATATATATATATATATATATAAAATGAACAAGATGAAAATAAAAATTACCTTTAATCTCACCACACAGGTCATGGGCTGATATCCTTCTGGACTCTTTTGCACAATATACTCTTTTTAAAAAGTCACTTTGACTGTTTTGGTACTTTTTAAAATTAAATACAATATAATAGTTTTCATTCCAGTCCCTAAGAAAGGCAATGCCAAAGAATGCTCAAACTATCGCACAATTGCACTCATCTCACACGCTAGTAAAGTAATGCTCAAAATTCTCCAAGCCAGGCTTCAGCCAGGCTTAAGTCCAGTCTGAACTTCCAGATGTTCAAACTGGATTTAGAAAAGGCAGAGGAACCAGAGATCTAATTGCCAACATCCACTGGATCATCGAAAAAGCAAGAGAGTTCCAGAAAAACATCTATTTCTGCTTTATTGACTGTGCAAAAGCCTTTGACTATGTGGATCACAATAAACTGTGGAAAATTCTGAAAGAGATGGGAATACCAGACCACCTGACCTGCCTCTTGGGAAACCTGTATGCAGGTCAGGAAGCAACAGTTAGCACTGGACATGGAATAACAGACTGGTTCCAAATAGGAAAAGGAGTACGTCAAGGCTGTATATTGTCAGCCTGCTTATTTAATTTATATGCAGAGTACATCATGAGAAACGCTGGGCTGGAGGAAGCACAAGCTGGAATCAAGACTGCTGGGAGAAATATCAATAACCTCAGATATGCAGATGACACCACCCTTATGGCAGAGGGTGAAAAAGAACTTCAACAGTCTCTTGATGAAAGTGAAAGAGGAAAGTGAAAAAGTTGGCTTAAAGTTCAACATTCAGAAAATGAAGATCATGGCATCCGGTCCTATCACTTCATGGGAAATAGATGGGGAAACAGTGGAAACAGTGTCAGACTTTATTTTTGGGGGCTCCAAAATCACTGCAGATGGTGACTGCAGCCACGAAATTAAAAGATGCTTACTCCTTGGAAAGAAAGTTATGACCAACCTAGACAGCATATTAAAAAGCAGAGACATTACTTTGTTAACAAAGGTCCGTCTAGTCAAGGCTATGGTTTTTCCAGTAGTTATGTGTGGATGTGAGAGCAGGACTATAAAGAAAGCTGAGTGCTGAAGAATTGATGCTGTTGAACTGTAGTGTTGGAGAAGACTCTTGAGAGTCCCTTGGACTGCGAGGAGATCCAACCAGTCCATCCTAAAGGAGATCAGTCCTGGGTGTTCATTGGAAGGACTGATGTTGAAGCTGAAACTCCAATACTTTGGCCCCCTGATGCGACTAGCTGACTCATTTTAAAGGACCCTGATGCTGCAAAAGATTGAGGGTGGGAGGAGAAGGGGATGACAGAGGATGAGATGGTTTGATGGCATTACCGACTCAATGGATATGAGTTTGGGTAGGCTCTGGGAGTTGGTGATGGATAGGGAGACGGCAATGGCAACCCACTCCAGTACTCTTGCCTGGAAAATCTCATGGGCAGAGGAGCCTGGTAGGCTGCAGTCCATGGGGTTGTGAAGAGTCGGACATGACTGAGTAACTTCACTTTCACTTTTCACTTTCCTGCATTGGAGAAGGAAATGGCAACCCACTCCAGTGTTCTTGCCTGGAGAATCCCACAGACAGGGGAGCCTGGTCGGCTGCTGTCTATGGGGTCACACAGAGTCGGACATGACTGAAGCAACTTAGCACAAGCAGCAGGGAGGCCTGGCATGCTGCAGTTCATGGAGTCGCAAAGAGTCGGACATGACAGAGGGACTGAACTGAACTGAATATGAAGTATCTTCCAAGCATTAAGTGAATATTATTTTGAAACTTTCTCTTAATGATTTTTTTAGATGGTCCATGATGTTTTTTAATCTGTCTTGTATAGCTGAGGACCTAAGTAATGTTCATGGTTTGTTTTTTGTTTCTTTTTAAAAAAACTTTTTTGCTGCAGCCAACACTGCAGGTAGGGATCGAAAGTGGCTGAAGCAGTCAGAGAAAAAGAAAGCAGAGACAGAATTAAAATTTTAAAGATGGACCAGGGAATTCAAGACCTCTTGGCTCAAGAGCCCTGCTCCTCACTTTTATTTAGTGTCTTGGCAAGCAGAAAGTGTCTGTTGTGTTACGATGAAGTCAGCCTTCTGCGTCCTCAGTCATGTTTCCCATTTTATTGGTTACTGTAAACTCTCTTTGTTATTTTCTTGGACAAGGGCTATCACCTAGCTGAAGGTCACAGACTCACGAGTGCCTTGGGAAAACATCTTAGTGTGTGCACAAGCAGTGTTCCGAACTTGCACTGACCTGGTGTTCCAAGGTCCACACTATGTTTTTCATTAGCTTAGCAGGGCATGACAACCCCAACTGATCAACCAATGTACTTTTATTTGGGTTATGCTGTATTGCTGTATTTTGCTTTTCCCATGGTGATTTTCTCATGGCTTAACCAGAGCAACAGGCGGCTGACTATTAACCCTTACACTGTTCAATTTTGAAATATTTACAGATTGATTTGCCCAATGGCTACATTTTACATAATTATAGTACAGTATCCAAACCAGTTTTGACATTGGTATAAAGCTGTGTGTAGTTTGTGTCATTTTATCACATGTGTAGATTTGTTTAATCACTGCCGCAGTCAGTCATCAGTAAATGTCATATGCAGCCGCCATCGAAGTGGGGAATGGTTGTCCTTCAGGAGCAGGTCTGTGGGATGGGATAGAGTAGGGGTAGGGGATTGGAGCAGAGGAATGGTGCTTTTGTATTTAAGTCCCTTGCAGTGTGTGTGCATGCTGTGTCCAGATCTTTGCGACTCCATGGACTATAGCCCACCAGGCTCCTCTGTCCATGGGATTCTTCAGGCAAGAATACTGAAATGGGTTGCCATGCCCTTCTCCAGGAGATCTTCCGGACCCAGGGATCGAATCTACGTCTCTTATGTCTCCTGAATTGGCAGGCAGGTTCTTTACCTGATGCTGGGAAAGACTGAAGACAGGAGGAGAAGGGAAGAACGAAGGATGAGATGGTTGGATGGCATCACCGAGTCGATGGACATGAGTTTAGCAGGCTCCGGGAGTTGGTGATGGACAGGGAAGCCTGACGTTCTGCAGTCCATGGGGTCACAAAGCGTCGGACACTACTGTGCGACTGAACTAAACACCTGAGAACCGCGCCCCGCCCTCAAGTATTATATATTTTTTAAAAGCATGTGAAGTAGTATTTTGATTTGATAAATGACATTTGCTTGTCGGTTTAAACTTCCATTTAAGTTTATTATCGGACCTCCCATAATTGTATAAACTTAACACCAAGCGACCTGGAGAAGGAAATGGCAGCCCACTCCGTTATTCTTGCCTGGAGAACCTAATGGACAAGGAGCCTGGAGGGTCCCTGAGGTCACAAAGAGTCAGACACGAGTTACCACTGAAAAACACGAAGTGCAACCTCACTTCTCCAGGAGCAAACTACAACTCCCAGGATCCCCCGGGTCGAAGGAGCCGGCAACCATAGGACGCAAACTGCAATTACCAGAATTCCGCGAGGCAAGGAAGAGGTCCACCCTCTGGCTGAGGCGGTGGAACCGGCGAGCCTGCGCACGTGCACAGCTGACGCGAGGGGCTCGCCATCTGGGCAGGCGCACGTAGGGCACCTGCGAGCCTGGTGGCGGTGACGGACCAGACGGCGCGGAGCCTGCGCTCCCTTCCTGGGCCTCCACGGCTCCGAGCAGGCGGCTGGGGCAGCGGCAGGCACAGGTTCGCCCAAAGCCATCTCCGCGGAGGGCCGGCCTGGAAGCCTCAGCCCCGTGGAGCCCGGGCTGTAGCGTGCAGGTGAGGTGCGCGCGCTCGCGGAGGGCAAGGGTTCCGCGACACAGCTGGGTTTGGAATTGAAGCAGCGGCCCTGCGACCTGCCCCCGGAGGGGTGGAGAGGAGTGGAGGGGGATTTCCGGCTGGGAGGAGTGATGTGGGTTAGGGCCGAAGGAGGCGCGGGAGGTGGCGAGGGTGAGGGGAGGTGGACCCTTGAGGTCCAGGTACCGCGGGCCCCCCAGCGTGTCAGCTACAGACCTTAGCTCGGGGCTGGCGCCGGTAGCCGGTTCCCACGCCCTTCTGCTTGGGAGATGGTGCGCGTGAGGCGCGGGTGGCGAGGAGCCAGGCGAGAAGCACGGAGGGGTCCTGGCCCTCCCAGGCTTCCTGTGAAGGCAGTACCAGGACAGCCCGCAAGTGACCCCTGGGCTCCTTGGGAGCTCAGTACGGTGCCCACTGTGTGTCTGGTGATGACAGCCGGGCATCGCCTGCTTGACAATGCTAGGATAGCCTCAGAAGTAGGGACACAATGGGCTTCAGTCCCCAACATATGTGTAGGAGCCGGTCTCCTGATGAATATCCTCTGCTAAGGTCAGGGGCCCTCAGGCCAGAGTCCTGCCAGGTGGTGGGCAGCTAGGGTTGGCTTTCTTTATGCCAACCAAATCTCAGAACCTACTTTTGGGGGAATCGAGAATGGCATGGGAATGGTTATGGGGTGAACTATCTCAGGATTTGGTGGCTCCAAGCACAGACGGAATAGGGTTCATTTACCAAATATGTTCTGCTACATGTGCAGGGCATTCATGTCTTGGCTCTCATTTACTGACTGTGAGCCCTTGAGCAAGTCACTTATCCTCTCTGAACCTCTTATATTTCTTTGCAAGACGGGGTTGCTGTGAGGATGAAATAAAATAATGCTTACACGTTGGAAGCCCAGTGTCTGGTGCCCAGTGAATGTGCAGCAAATATTAGCATTTGTGGTCGTTATCAAACAGAAAATGTTAGAGGTAAGATTGGAACCGAGGTCTGTATCACTGGAATTAGCTGCCCACTCTGACTCTCATGGATCTTGGAGATCTTTTCTCCAACTCATCCTTGCACATTACAAATGAGAAATCTGAGTCCCACTTCCCAGCGAGCCAGGAAGGAGCACAAGGGAGTCCTCTCTTCCCCAGAGATGGACAGAGCATCAGATCCCAAGTCTTGGGCCCTGGGAGGGCGAGGAGAAGCAGAATGGGGATCCTCAGCAAAAGAGTTGGAGAGCTGGCGACTGCAAGTGCAACTCCCCCACGCTGCAGCCGTGTGTGTGTCCTGGTGGCCTCGATTTTCAAACTGACCTTCTGGTTGGTAAGTTCTTGCTTTGAGCCTTGCTTTAGAAAATACTTAGCAATACATAGGCTTCTAGTGAATACTGAGCTAACCAGAAAATTAAATTATCAAATGTTCCAGTCGCCGAAGATCCTGTTGTTCTCAGTTGGTTGTCAGTGGATACTCTTCCCCCAGGCCTATCACCTAGTAGATTTTTTAATTGGAGAAAATCATGAACATGAAAGGCAGAGCCCCAAAATGTCATCATAGGCTTTGAAACCAAACTTGGATTTGAATCCCAATCTCACCGCTTGATAGCTGTGGGACAGTGGGCAGTTCTCTGAATAATTGTGACCATACGTCCTCAAACGTGGAATGAGATTGGTTAATACCTGTTATAGACTTGTAATAGGGAACAAATGAGATAATTCTTGTGAGGCACTTAGTATTGTTCCTGGCCTGGAGTCAGTGCCAGTGAATGGAAGTTATGGCATTATTATGGTTAATAATAATTATATAAAAATAATTGTCAGCCACTGTGCTTTGCCTGAGTTCTCTTTGAATTCACAAAACCACCCTGTGAAGTCGGTATAATTGTCTGTTTTTCAGACTAGGAAATGGAGGCTTGCAGGGTTTAAGAATTGGCCCAGGCGGACATAGAAGGACAAATAGCTACATGATACCACTTAAAGGATGAATGTAGAATAGTCAGAGTATAGAAGCAGAGCGTGGAATGGTGGGTGCCAGGGGTTGTAGGGAAGGAAAATGAGATGGTATCAGGAAAGGGTGTAAAGTTTCAGATAGACTAGAGGGCCGAGTTCTGAGAGCCCAGCTGCACGGCATACAGCTGTGAGCCCACAGTTCACAATACTGTAGTATATGCTTCGGATTTTGCTTTGAGGGTAGAGTTTACATTAAGTGTTCTTATCACAAAAATGAGTAAATAAAGGACAGAGGAAACTTTTGGAAGTGATGGATAGGTTACCGCATAAATTATGGTGATGGTTTCCTGGGTATCTACTTATCACCACCCTTAGCGTGTTGTGTATGTTAATTATGTACACCTTTTCGTATGGTGAAAAAATTTAAAAGAAGAATTGGTGTACAGTGATGCAGCTGCTGAGTGTCAGGACCAGAGCTCACATCCTGGCATCTTACTCCAGAACCAGAGCCCTTTACTTCCCCTCCCCTGCTGCTTGGGGTCTTTAAGGTTCTGGAAGCCTGCCTGTGACCTTGGGCAGCCTCTATTGTTACAGCAGGTAGCCTTGGGACGCTTGGAGAAGAGGCAGGAGCCTGCAGCCTGGCTGAGGGTGCTTCCTCTCTGTGTCTGAGGTTGTTCGAGGCTGGGGGGTGAAACGTTAGGAAGAGGCAGCCGAAGGCCCTCTCGGGACCCAGAAGCCTGGTTTGGAGAAGAAATGATCTTGTCTAGAAGCTGGGAAGAGTCCTAGAGGCGTGTGCTTCTTCTGGGCCTGACCTCTGCTTTGGGGAGGGGGTTCGCCTGCGAGCTGTGGGTTTGAGGAAAGCCAGCCCCACTGCTTTCATCTGTGAGAGCTCCCACTGCCCCTCAAGACCTTTTATAATATAAAGAGTTGGAGCAGATGGTTTCTAAGGGCTCTTATAGCTCTAAAAATTGTTCTGTCATTCTAGACATGTGGGCTAACCCTGTCAACACAGCACCAGTGTGGTGGGGTAATTGTCACCCCACTGTGCGCCCATGCCTCCCTCTGGCTGAGAGAATGACCACAGCTCCCTGAGCTGCTTGCCTGGATGGGTGGGGAATGGTTACACACAGAAGCCTTGGGTTGCTAAGTTACAGTTGAGGGCCTATGAGTCTTTGTTTCCAGAGCTGTCCACAGCTGCTCTGCCCTTCCTTGCATGAAGAGAACTCACAGCTCTGAGGTCTTTCCTGCTTTTCCATCACCGACTGTGCCTCTGAGTCTGAATTACTGCGAACCCCAGAGTCAGGCACAGGCTTGAATTCTGGTGCTTCTGCTTGAGCTGCAGGACTTAGAGGAAAGTACTTAACCCCACTAAGCTCTAGTTTTTCATATTAAAAGAAAATGGAGATAACACGAGTACTTGCATTAGAGGGCTTGTGCATTGAGGCTTAAGTGGAAGTGGGCAGAGAACGGGCTTGGAACAGTGACTGGCACATAGCAGATGCAATGAAGCAAGATGGTGGCAGCATTAACCCCCACCCCCTCTCCAGGGGCCAGTATCCTCTTCCTGACATATTTCAGAACAGCTGTCAATCCTTCCATGTTTTATTTATTTATTTGGCTGTAGCGGGTCTCCGTTGCAGTGTGCAAACTCCTTAGTTTTAGGAGTTAGGCTTGTGGGATCTAGTTCCCTGACCAGGGATTGAACTTGGGCCCTCTGCATTGGGAATGCAGAGTCTTAGCCACTGGACCAGCAGGGAAGTCCCAGTCTTTCCATGTTGTTTGGCTTCGCAGGTCCTTACCTACATACTCAGGACCTGGGGTCTGTCAGGAAGCCACACCTTTCACTCTGCCATTGGTGACTACCATCAGTAGTGTTTTGTTTTGTTTTGTTTTTTTTAATTTTAAAAAACTAGTTTTATTTTTGTCTGCACTAGGACTTCATTGCTCTGTGCAAGCTTTGTCTGATTGTGGTGAGCGGGGTCTACTCTTCGTTGTGGCTTCTATTGTGGTATCTTCTCTTGTCATGCAGGCTTCAGTAGTTGCGGCACGTGGGCTCAGTAGTTGCAGTTTAAAGGCCCTAGAGCACAGACTCAGTAGCTGAGGCTCATGAGCGTAGTTGCTCCGTGGCCTGTGGGATCTTCCTGGACCAGGGATCGAACCTGTGACCGTTGCATTGGCAGGCAGATTCTTATCCCTTGTACCACCAGGGAAGTCCCATCAGTACAGTCTTAGTGCTAAGAGCTGTCTCTTTTCTCTACTTTGAAAAGCAAAACAGAGGGCCCTTTCCTGGCTGAGCAGTGGGTACTCAGCCCTGGGCTAGGCTTCAGGGAAGGGTTGAGGACCACGTCTGCTGTATTGCCACCATCGCTGTTGTTCCCAGTTCAGACCAACACCCAGTGACAAGGAACACCCAGGGGACCTTCAGTAGTGGGGGTTTGTGGCAGGAATCAAGACACATCCTGGGGAACTTCCGGAGTTAGCAGGGTTAGGCTGGGTCCCAGAGCTTCCGAGAGGAGTGACAGTGGCCGCTGTTAGGAACCAGAGAAGCTGTCCAGCCTTGCACCCTTCAGGAGTCCATTTCTCAGGAGACCGACCGACCTCCCTGCAGGCCTGCAGGTGTGGCATCTGATACAGGCACCACCACCTGATCTGACTTCTCGGGCATCTCCACCAGTGGCTGCTTTAGGCCCAGCCTCCCCTCTCTCATCCATTTAGCTGTGGGCTGGTTTTGTTTTGTTTTGCCACTCAGCGTTATAAGTGATGTGGCTTGTGAGGGAAGGTATGAGCTGGGGAAACTTTTCTCAAAGTGGGGCTTAGAATATGGCAGCCTTTTCAGTCTGCCCCAGGAACATAGGCTGCCCCACGAACATCATTTTCCCAGAGGCTGCGGAGAGGATTTACTAGCCTTTGTGATGGGGAGGGCTGTCCTTGGTGGTTTACCCTGGGTTGAACAGAAATGCCCTGCTGGGTATTTAGAAGTGGGGAATTGCAGAATTGTGGAGTGTTAAAGAAATCTTGGAGGACTTCCTGGAATTGAGTTCACACTAGAGTCACCTGAAAGCTTTATTAAAAACACAGGTTCCTGGGTTCCCTCAGGGATTCTGGTTTAGCAGGTCTGGAGAGTCCCCAGATTTTGCATTTCTCACATCCCAGATGATGCTAAGACTGCCTTGAGGGGACCCTTTGTCCACCTCACAGGTTGACCTTGATTTTCTAGGCCACTTCCTGGCAGGGCAGGGGCTCACTGCAGTCACTGATTCCTCCATGTTAGAACAACTCTAAGCCTTGGAGAAGTCCCCTTCCTGTCTCCCACGCTGAAATCCCCCCTGACTTCCTTCCGCAGGCCTTACTTCAGGGCCCTGGTGGCAGCCGGGAGCTACACATCCTTTCCTCAGCCCAGGGCCTGGGTTGCATGTATTGCCAGTGTGCATGTGTGCCCACTCTGCTAGAGAGGGGTGCAGCCCCCCTCTGCGGCAGCCTCCCTCTTGCTGCTCTGCCCCTCAGTGGAATGCCCAAGGTCCAGGGGCTTCCTTTCCCCGAGGAAGAGGGCCCTACTCCTCCTTGCATCCTACACAGAGTAGGGTTTCTGGATCTTTGCTGATCCTGGCTGCCCCACTGGGAGAATCCCAGAAGCACTTATGTAGAATAGTTCCATATGAACAGTTAGGCACATAGAGTCTGCCAGAGGTGCATATTTAGAGTCTAATCATGAAGAAACACCAAACAAGCCCATATTGAAGAACATACCAGAAAATATCTGACTCCGTTAGGAACTGTTGAGGCCATGAAAGTCTGAGAGGCTGCCCAGATTTGGGGAGACAAGTGAGACGTGCTACCTGGCCGCCAGGCTGCGCCTTGGCTTGGATTCTGGGCCACAGAGTGGAGACCACAAATTACTAACAGTATTGTATCAATTCCCGATTTTGTGTGGTTCGAGAGAATGTTCTCATTCTTAGGAGATAGATGATGAAGTGGTAGGTACTAAATGGGCAAGATATCTCTGGCTTATTTTTAAAAGGTTCAGAAAAAGAGAAAATGGTACAATGAATGCGTCAGATTAGCAGTTGGTGGTAAGGCTAAGGATGTAGGAGAGTTCTTTGTACTATAACACAGTTTTGTTTTTTCCCTAAGTCTGGGATTATTTTCAGATAAAAAGAAGGAAAACTGGTAACAGAGATGACATTGGAGCCAGCCTGCCTTCATTAGTCTCATCGCTGCTTCCTTCGTGACCTTGGGCAGGTCTCAGTGGGCTTTGGTTCTACCATCTATAAAACGAAGGTCATCACATAAAGTGGAGAACCCGGCACCTCATGATTGGCCAGTAGATGTCGGCTCTGATATGATGGTGGTGGCAGTGGTGATAATGATGCAAGGAAGGAGATGAGGGTGACATCTTGGTGATGAGGCCAAAGGAAAACCCTGGCTGAGGCCTGTCGCCTCCTTATCACTCACTCGCGCTGGGCTCCAGGCTGCCCGAGTGTTCGGCAGGGACTGCTGTGACCTTGGCACTGCCTGGCTCCCCCGCCGCAGGGGCCTCACAGGTGATCATTTGAGCCCAGGGGCTCCACTGGTGAAACGCACGTCTCCTGACGGTGCCCACTCCGTGCCTGTCTGTAATGTGCTGCCCTTTCAGCTGCATGTGGCTTTGGGCCTGCGTGTCACAGCCCTGGGATGAGAGAGGAGCCCATAGCTGGGTGACCTCATGGCTTGCTTGGTGGGCAGATGCAAGACCTGGGCGCAGCGATGTCTGCTGTGGACGGAAGTTAGCCATAGTCATTGCCAGCAGGGGCGTGTGGACACCCAACAGGGGCAGTCATCTTAACCCCCACGACCTCCAAAACCTTGCTCAAGACCCCTCCACCCTTCAGGTCGCTTCCGTGGATAGCCTCAGGTCGGACCAGGACCATTTCCTGCCATGCACACTTCTCCCTTCTTCTGGGTGAATGTCTCATGCTTCTCGTAGTGAGTGGCCTTCTGATTCTCTTGATGCAGTCAGTCGGGCAGGCGTGTTCTGAGCATCACGGCAGCCAGCCACTCGATTCTCTTTTCCTGCTTCATCCCTGTTTGTGACCACATTGATGCCTAGTAATGCTTTTCTGTTATGCGAGAAAGGGCCGACACAGGGGGCTCTAACTTGCAAGTGACCCATGGGTGTGAAGCAAAAACCAGATGGTGTCACAGCGAGTTGTGCAAGTTGTGCGGGCAGGGTTTCTTTGTTGGTGGTGGGCGGGGCTCACCTCCACCTCTTCACCTCCACCCGCCTATGCTGAGTGCCTTGGAGCCTTGGCTGTCCTCAGCAAAGCTTGCTTTTGCCCATCGTGCCAGAGTTAACACAGACTGGAATTCTCTTGCTCCACCTGCAGCCCCACCGGTCCACCCTGGGAGTTCCATCCAGTTTTGTTAATAAGAAAGAAGAGTCACTATGTTTAGCTGTTGATAGAGGATGAACGTCTACATCTTCGCCTTTCTTTGCTCTTTATACTAAACCAAGGCGTTATTATCCATGTTAAGTTTTTGGTCTAAGCATGTGAACTTGTAACGAAATGTTAGAGATCACTTAAATAAAGGAGTATTCAGAGGCTGCCAACATTTGGCAGAAACCCTGATGCCTTGTCAGTGTTTGTTCAGACTTGTCAGTAGTATTGATGGAGATCTAAGTTTGCACCCCACATAAACATGATATGAGGAGTAGCAGTTCTATGTTCTGCTTCTGGTAACCATAACTAGGAGGGGGAAGGAGCAGGGAGAGATCACTCTGAGGGTGTTTGAGTTATTAGAGCTTGTGTGCTGTTTGCTAACTAGCGACGCGTGAGACGCATCTGTGCAGGACAGGAAGCTTCCATCATTCAGCACCAGTGATTCGGGCTGCATTTAGGGTAAAAGCATATTTTTCAATAATTAACAAGAACTGGTTTTTCAGTTGGGGGTATGAACAGCCTGTTAAAGTTGTTGTACTATTAATAGAAAACTTTCTTTAGACACTCTCGCCAGCCCTTGTCTTGGCCTGGCCCTGCCAGTCTTCTGAGCCTGGATCTGGTGGGTGCTGGGAGTCCTAGCCTCCCAGCCCTGCTCCTGGGGGCATGACCAGTGGCCAGCGGCTAGTCCCGGCAGTTGGGAACCCGGCACAGCTGGCCAGGTCAGCAGCAGAGGGCTTCATTTAAGACCGGAGCTCACATCCTTGGACCCATTATAGCAGCAGCAAGGCTAGCAGCCCCAGTCCTTGGGCTTGCCTGTCATCTTCACTCAAGTGGAATAGTGGCCAGAAATTACAGACTAGGACATTTCCCATTTTAAATGGGTTTCTGGCTTCTCTGGAAAACCAGAAAAGTAGTATTACAGACTGAATTGTGTCCTTGGAAATTCATCCTCAAAGCTCTGACCCCCCAGTGTGACTGTATTTAGAGACAGGACCTTTAAGGAAGTAATTAAGGTTAACTAAGGTCATAAGGCTTCCCTGGTAGATCAGACGGTAAAGAATCTGCCTGCAATGGGTGAGACCCAGGTTCGATCCTTGGGTCAGGAAGATCCCCTGGAGAAGGAAATGGCAACCCACTCCAGTGTTCTTGCCTGAGGGATTCCATGGACAGAGGAGTCTGGTCATAAGGGTGGGGCCCTAATCTGATAGGACTGGTGTCCCAATAACCAGGAGAGACCAGAGAGCTCTCTCCCCTCGGTGCACACAAGGAGGTCACCTGAGGGCAAGTGAGACGGTAGCCATCTGCAAGCCCAGGAGAGAGGCCTAAGGAGGAACCGAACATGTTGACACCTGGGTCTGGGGCTTCCAGCCTCCAGAACTGTGTGAAAAGAAATGTCTGCAGCACTTGGTTATGGCAGCTGGGGCAGACTGATGCTGATGGGTGCTGCCAGGCCGCTGTGCTGCCAGGCGCTTGTCAACTTGAACTTTAATCTGGGTGTTTGGTCTCTGGGGCACACTGCCAGAGACCATTGGTTCTTGGCCTCAGTAAGCATGTGAATTTGCACCCTGTGCTCGAGGCCGGGAATTCCTGGGGCTTTTACTCCTTATCAGGTGCCGGGGCCCTTGTGAACGGCTTTTCTGTGCCTGTGTCTGGAGCCTGGCAGGGCCCCTGAGAGTGGAGCCGGTGCCCAGGGCTGGGTGAGCAACCTTAGCTGGGAGCCCCCATAGTAGGGACCCCCCAGGTCTTACTGTGTCTGCAGGTGTGGCGGCAGCATCAGCACCTTCCTCCGGTGCTTCCTGGAATAGGTGGGATCCTGGAAAGGTCGGATCCCACTGTCTGTAAGAATCTGATAATCCATGTCCAGGAGCTGAGGGGGGCAGGGTGGGGTGAATTGGTGGTTTCCTCTGTTTGCCTCAGTTTCTAGAGGGCTGTTTTAAGCATGTTTTAAATCTCATTTCTTTTTTACTCCCTTTCTTTTGAAAAGTATTTTTTTTTCTTTTTTTAGTTTGAATTCATTCTTCTATTGATTGACTTGTCAGCAAAATTAAAGAAAAAAATTAGGTAAACATCTTACATCTACCAAACCTGATATATTTTTGGTGAAAATATTCTAACACTAAAAATATACCATTGAAAAATGTTCTTGCTCCATATCGTTCTTCGTCCTGGCTGAGCCACTAAGCTCTTTGTGCCGCATACCTGCTGCGTCCTAAGTGCAGCGCCCAAGGGAGAGGAGGCCCCCCACCAGCGCTGCCGCGGAGAGGAGCGCAGCGGCCGACGTCCAGCCTGCTCGGTTGTTGGCTCTGCCACACGGGCAGTTACGTCAGGTCAGGGCTGGGCCTGCCCTCATCTAACTGAGCCTGTCGTCAGGAGAGTGAAGGAAGGGGTCTAAGGACCTACGTCATGAACGATTCAAGGGCACAGCCTTCCACCACGGCCCTGCCTCCAGGCCTCAGGAGGGGTTCCTCTGGGGCTCTTCTCAGCGCTTGCCTCCTTGCTGGAAGATGAGTGCTCTTGGCAAGGGCCCTTTGTAAGCCTTGAGGCCTTGTTCTGTCTTAGCTGTCCTCCCCTGCCTTCTCCCCTTGCCCCTCACCTCTTCACAGAGAGGGTCTAGTGCTCCAGGGTTTTTGTGGGACAGAGTGACTTGAAAGGTAACTTGAAACAAGAGTGGTCTGCTCATAAGTGACAGTTTCTCTCCCTTCTGGGACCCCCAGCCTAGACAGGTGTGCTGAAGGCAACACCATCCAAGCTAGGGATTTGTGTTGTTGTTTAGTCGCTAAGTCACATCTGACCCTTTGCAACTCCATGGACTGTGGCACTTCAAGCCTCCCTGTCCTCACTGTCTTCCGTAGTTTGCCCAAGTTCATGTCCATTGACTCAGTGATGCTATCCAGCAATCTCATGCTTTGCCACTCTCTCTTCTCCTTTTGTCTTCAGTTTTTCCCGGCATGAGGTCTCTTCCAGTAAGTCGGCTGTTATATCAGGTGGCCAAAGTTGCAGCTGCAGCTTGAGCTGTTCAAGTGTCAGTGAGTATTCAGGGTTGATTTCCATTAGGATTGACTGGTTTGATCTCCTTGCAGTCCAGGGGACTCTCAAGAGTGTTCTTCTGCACACCTTATAAGTCCAAGAAGGACTGTCTCTGCCATGCAAATCTATTTCCAAACAACTCAGCTCTGTAGTCAACCCTCTCCCCCACAGTCAGAGAAGGTGTCTCGTAGGCCAACTCAGGCCTCTTTTATTTGTCTCTGTAACAGGACTCCACGGAGGGTGGCCACAGGGACCCTGCCCTCCTCTTCGAGCAGCCTGTACGGTCCGGAAAAGCTGTATCTCCTCAGCCAGTAGACAGGACTAGGGAGAACTTCGGCTTCGTTAGAATCAGGGATCTGGTTAATGTCCCCTTTGCCTCCATCTGTTACCTTTTGAAAACATTTCTGAGGGTTTTGCCTGATCCTTCTGTTCTGGCCTTTGCAGGCTGCTGCTCTGCAGCTGAGAGTGGACAGACAGAGGAGAACCAGGGAGCAGACTGGGAACTTTATAATGAGCAGTGACTGCCCTAGTTCTTGTTGGCATTCTCACTACCACACTTCTGCTGTTTCACAGCAGGGAGAAATGCAAGGGTGGCCCTCCATCTGTCTCTACTGGGGCAACATGCAATAGTATTCTGTGTTAATTAACACTCCCCAGAAGCAGGTCCTGAGACATGGATTCAAGTGCAAGTAGATTATTTGCACTTGATCACAGCATACATGAACAGGGACGTAGAGAAGAGAGACAGGGCGGGGAAGAAGGCCATTTCCCACTGCAGGCAACTCTGTAATCCACTTAATCTGTCAGGGAACTCTGGAAGCCCACAGAGAAGATGGCTCAGGGCCGTCTCATCTGGGTTGGATGGGGTTGGGGGGTGTATGCGACTGCCCACATCAGGTGTTGGTGCAAGTCCCCTTGACTATAATTGGAAGAGTGGTAAAATCTGAGGCAGTCTGACCCTCAGGGCTCCTTGCTTTATCCACCACACTGAAAATGTGCTGTCCTTCCTAGCAAACCTTCCCTCTTGTATTCCCTCTTGGAAGGGTCTCCCACGGGAGAGCCTGACGTGTACATGAGAGGTCCACATAGGCCAGTCTGTATTTGTCCTGCCTTTGGTCAGTACCAATGTGGGTAGGGCTGAGGGTGGGTAGAGGATGTAGCATCTGATTAGAAACAGTCCTTCCCACTCCCCAGGCTCCAGGGTGGTCTCTGCCTGGCTGCCTTTTAGCCTCACAAGGCCCCCATGTTTGCTGGTTCCCATAAGCTTTGTCCCAAGGCCCCCAACCTCATTGACTTCATTGGGATTGGCTGCGGCACACACAGCCGCCCGGTCCTCCTTTTGCCCACGGCCCCTTCCCCACAGCCCCACCTGCTGCCAAGCCTGTCTTTCACTGCAGGGGAGGGCCAGGTAGCAGAATGCTCATAAGAGATGCTGTGAGTACTCGGGGGCCAAGCTGCCTGCTCAGCTTGGAGGTGGTCTTCCTTTCTTCATTTCCTGGAGTCTTGCTTTCTGATATTCCCTGGGTGTGTCTGTTTTGGCTTTAGCTGCTGTTGGAAGCCGTTCTTGTCTGCGATCAGAGCAAAACATGCATCAGCTTGTGCTACACCCATCTGCCTCCTGTCTCGCCAGACACAGCTTTATTTTTTGAGTATTAATTTATTACTCATCCACTTTCCAGTATTCTGTCATTTTGTAATGGTGATTTTATTTTATTCTTTATGGTTTCGTTTTAAACTTTTTCTACACAAAATGTCAGACAAACTCAAAAGAGAATCAAGAAAAGACCCCATCATCACCTTTAACTATCAGTATCTGTGTTTCACCTGTCTTCATGCCTTTTTTGCTGGAGTATGTTAGAACAAACCACATACTTGTTGTTTTACATATAAATACTTATGTTCTCTTATTTGTGGGCTACCCTGATAGCTCCATTGGTAAAGAATCCACCTGCAGCATAGGAGACCCCAGTTTGATTCCTGGATTGAGAAGATCTGCTGGAGAAAGGATAGGCTAACCCCTCTAGTATTCTTGGGCTTCCCTGGTGGCTCAGCTGGTAAAGAGTCAGCCTACAGTGCTGGAGACTTGGGTTCAGTCCCCGGGTTGGGAAGATCCCCTGAAGAAGGGAAAGGCTGCCCACTCCAGTATTCTGGCCTGGAGAATTCCATGGACTGTATAGTCCACAGGGTCACAAAGAGTTGGACACAACTAAGTGACTTTCAACTCACTTCTCTTGTTTCTTACCTAATTTTTAATAGTTTGAGACTTACAGAAAAGTTACAAAAACACCTCACTTAGCTTCCCCTGATGTTAACATCTTACATAGCCACGGTGTAATTATCAAAACTAGGAAATGAACACAGCTCTGATTCTAACCCATGAACCTTACTCAAATTCTGCCAGTTGTCCTATTAATGTCCTTTTTGTGGCCCAGGATCCCACATGGCATTTAGCTGTCGTGTCTCCTTACTCTAGTCCAGTCTGGGACCTCCTCAGTCTTCCCTTCTCTTTCATGATGTTTAATTCTTGCAGGGGTCCTGATCAGGTTTGTAGACTATCTTTCAATTTGGGTTTTATGTTTTCTTTGTTAACTAATCTTAATATCAACTAAAATTAACTTAATTAACTAAAATTAATATTAATTAAAATTAGCAGACCATCTTCAGAGCCAGAACCGGAACTAGAGCCAAGTTTTCCCCATTTAGAAATATAGATCGAAGTTATGTTATTTTGGGCAGGAAGGCTCTAGAAATGAGGTTCCCTCCTCAGCACATTATATTAAGAGGTACATGGTGTCAGTGTTGTTATTGGTGATGTTAATGGTGATTATTTGGTTCAGACAATGTCTGCCAAGCTTCTCTGCTGTAAAATTCCTATTTTTACTTTTGAAGTTAATATGTATCTCATAGGGAGGTACTTAGAGACTGCAGATTTCCTGTTTCTCACCATACTTTCACCCACTAATTTTAGCAGCCATCAGTGAATCTTGCCTGAAACAGTTATCGCTGTGATGTTTGCCAGCTGGTGATGTTCTATTTCCATTATTGTTTTTACATTTATTAATTGGCAGTCTACTATAAGATCTATGTCTTCTCCCCTATTTATTCGATCATTCATATCACTATTGACTCATGGGTATTTATTTTATTCTATGGGTTATATAATCCATTACTTTGCTTTTTTAACTTTCTTACTCAGATTGTCCCAGATTCAGCCATTGGGAGCTCCTTCAGTTTGGATTCTGTGTCTTTTGGATATGTTCCCATCATTTTTTGAGGACTTCCTTACATTCTGGCACTATAAGATATTCTAAGCTCATCTTGTAATTTTCCTTTCCCGGCCCTGGAAGCAGTTATTTCTCCAAGGAGCCCTGGTTCCTTTTAGTGGAGAATGCTGTTTAGAAATCAAAATCCGAGTGCTGACTGTGCTCATTGCTGCTGTGGTGTCACTGCGCTCGGCCCCCACCCCCCTCCACTGGCCAGAGCCAGGAGTCCCATGTGTATGGAAAGATACATATGTCCCCGCTGTTCCTCCTGCTGGAGGTGCCACCTGTCAGTCAGTCATGACTCCCTTTTCAGTGCTCTGGCCCAGATCTGAGCTCTGAGGCTCTCAGGATGGTCTCACCAACCCCCAGTGAGACACCGTGCCTTCCCTGCCTTTGCATTATCTTCTTAAACTCTGCTTGTCCTTGCCTTTACTTTCTCAGTTCTTTTCCTCTCCCCATCCTAAGGATGAGTTAACTTTCTGTCCTCTTGGCCTCTTTCTGACTCCTGGTTTCTCCTGTTACTGCCTAGAGAGATGTCAGAACTCCAGCTGCAGCCATGTTACACTGGGTACATAGGTTTTCGCTCTTGAGCAGCCTTGATAGTACAATCTCTCTCTCTCTCTCTCTCTCTATATATATATATATATATATATATATTTATATATCTCCTTACCACAGTGATAGTTAGGATAGTGCCAGGACCACGGGACACTGGTCAGAAATTGTCAAGTATCAGCAACTTAACATGGTTCAACCTAATAGCAAAGTAGTCCTTAGCTGGTGAGGCTGGGTGGAGAATTTCTACATGGGGACACATATATTTGGAGAAGTATATGCAACATTATTATTTTATATATACAGATATAGATATAAAATATATATATATATATATATATATATATTTATATATCTCCTTACCACAGTGATAGTTAGGATAGTGCCAGGACCACGGGACACTGGTCAGAAATTGTCAAGTATCAGCAACTTAACATGGTTCAACCTAATAGCAAAGTAGTCCTTAGCTGGTGAGCTGGGTGGAGAATTTCTACATGGGGACACATATATTTGGAGAAGTATATGCAACATTATTATTTTATATATACAGATATAGATATAAATTACTAACTTCAGAAAAAGTAGAAGTTGGACTTCCCTGGCGATCCAAAAATTACGATTCCACACTTCCACTGCAGAGGGCACAGGTTAGATAGATCTTGCATGCTACATGACATGGCCAAAAAGTAAAAAAAAAAAAAAATTCATTAAAGAAAGCAGAAACTGATGAAATCTTGTTGTCTTGGGGAGCAGATATTATAGAAGAGTCTTGTGCATGAGAGGTTCTTGGGGGAAGGGGTTGCTGCACTTTACGGATCAGTTTGAGACATGAAAGAAGTTTTCTTTATTATTAGTGGGTACATGGCTTTGAAAAGCCTGAGAAACACTGACGCTTAAGCAGATTTCTCGGCTGCAGGGCTTCTGGGCTCTTAGAGGCCCTGCCCTGGAGGCGAACAGGGCTGACTGAAGGCGCAGTCAGAAGCAGCTAAGCAGGTGCCCTGGTCTCACCCCATGGCTGGTGTCAGGTGTCACCCATCCTGTTCCCATGAGGGCTGAACGTCCCATTCTTCGGCTGCCTGAACAGTCCTGGGCCTCAGAGCAAGTATGATACCCCCAGTAGTGGGGGGAAATGGGAGCAAATGCCCGCAGCCCAGCCAGGCCTCCCTGTAGGCAAGAGTATGTGGGATAGGAAGTTTAACCCTTTGGAGGTGTTGCCTCCACATACAGAACCCTTGTCAGCGGGGAGACTCAGGCACAGTTCTCTTACTGGACCCACGAGGGGACAAATTTCTACCCATCTTTTCATAAAAATCAGCAGGCATGATTTCCAAATAGGAAATCCCTGCGCATGTGTCCCAGATGGGGCATAATGGGGGTCCTGGTGTGCAGCCTGGGACTGGTAGTCACAGGCCTCCCGTCCCATTTGTGCCCATGGTAAGGTGAAGTCCTTCCCTGGCAGTACCAGGGAGGTTGGGCCCCTAATGGGGATTTTCCTTGAGGCTTCTCACAACACAGCAGTAGCTTTCTTTGCAGCAGTGTTTCATTACAAACAGCTCCAGAATTTCAGTGACATACGATAATAGGCATCCGTCCAGCTCAGATGTCTCCATTGCCCGGGCTTGGGTGGGTTTGCCCAGTGGTTCTGACAGTCTTCCCTCACACATCTGGGGGTCAGCCGAGCCACACCCGGCATGGCTGCACCAGCTGTGCTCCCCACATAGCTCTCTCCTCCGGGACCAGCAAGTTCAGCTGATCACATTCTTCTCACATCTTTATACCTAGTAACATCCTAGGTATAAAGAGGGCAAAGACAGTCACATAAGCACCTTTCAAGCCCCTGAATATGTTGTCTGTTGACACCTCATTGGCCAAAGCAAGTTATGTGGCCAAGCCCAAAGGCCAGGTGCAAGGATCTGTACTCCCCCACGGAGGCAGCAGGGGAGGAAGTGGTGAACATTTTAGAAGAGGGTTCTAGCCTACCAGGCGGGTTCCTGTATCCATGTGCAGTGCAGGAGACCCTAGTTCAATTCCTAGGTTTGGAAGATTCCTGGAAAAGGGTTAGGCTACCCACTCCAGTATTCTTGGGCTGCCCTGGTGGCTCAGATGGTAATGAATCTGCCTGCAGTACGGGAGACCTGGTTTCCATCCTTGGGGTGGGAAGATCCCCTGGAGGAGGGCGTGGCAACCCACTCCAGTATTCTTGCCTGCAGAATCCCCATGGACAAAGTAGCCTGGCAAGCTGTAGTCGACGGGGTCACAATGAGTCAGACACGACTGAGTGACTAAGCACATTTAGCCTACCAGATCCTCAAGTGTGCAAAGCAGTGCAAGCATCCAGTGCCTCAGCGGAGGCCGGCACAGCGCCTGGCACCGGGCGGGTGCTCGGGGTGACTGGAGACGCACCATGTAGACACCTTTTCCTTTTCCTTCTCTCCTCCCGCAGGCCTCTGCCGGTCCTCCGGGAGCCCGCAGGGATGGGTAAAGCCGGCCAGGCTCAAGCTGCTTCCCCGGGGCCGTCGTCTCTCTAGGGTCCCAGGCGGCGCTAGGATGCACCTGTCCGCAGTGCTCAACGCCCTGCTGGTGTCCGTGCTGGCGGCCGTGCTCTGGAAACACGTTCGGCTGCGTGAGCATGCGGCCTCCCTGGAGGAGGAGCTGGCCATCAGCCGCCGGGCCGCCGACCCCGCCCCCGGCCTGCGGATCGACTACCCGAAGGCGCTGCAGATCCTGACCGAGGCGGCACGCACATGGTGTGTACCGGCCGCACGCACACCGACCGCCTCTGCCGCTTCAAGTGGCTCTGCTACTCCAGCGAGGCGGAGGAGTTCATCTTCTTCCATGGCAACGCCTCCGTGATGCTGCCCAGCCTGGGCTCTCGACGCTTCCAGCCGGCCCTGCTCGACCTATCCACCGTGGAGGACCACAACACCCAGTACTTCAACTTCGTGGAGCTGCCGGCCGCCGCCCTGCGCTTCATGCCCAAGCCCGTGTTTGTGCCCGACGTGGCCCTCATCGCCAACCGCTTCAACCCCGACAACCTCATGCACGTCTTCCATGACGACCTGCTGCCCCTCTTCTACACGCTCCGGCAGTTCCCCGGCCTGGCCCGCGAGGCCCGGCTCTTCTTCATGGAGGGCTGGGGAGAGGGTGCCCACTTCGACCTCTACAAGCTGCTCAGCCCCAAGCAGCCCCTCCTGCGGGCGCAGCTGAAGGCCCTGGGCCGGCTGCTCTGCTTCTCCCATGCCTTCGTGGGCCTCTCCAAGGTCACCACCTGGTACCAGTATGGCTTCGTCCAGCCCCAGGGCCCGAAGGCCAACATCCTGGTCTCTGGCAACGAGATCCGACAGTTTGCGCGTTTCCTGATGGAAAGGCTGAATGTGAGCCAGGCCGGGGCCCCCCTGGGCGAGGAATACATCCTGGTGTTCAGCCGCACCCAGAACAGACTCATCCTGAATGAGGCAGAGCTGCTGCTGGCCCTGGCCCAGGAGTTCCAGATGAAGACCGTGACGGTGTCCCTGGAAGACCACGCCTTTGCAGACGTGGTGCAGCTGGTCAGCAATGCCTCCATGCTGGTCAGCATGCATGGGGCCCAGCTGGTCACGGCCCTGTTCCTGCCCCGCGGGGCGGCAGTGGTGGAGCTCTTCCCCTATGCTGTCAACCCTGACCACTACACCCCTTATAAGACGCTAGCCACGCTGCCCGGTATGGACCTCCAGTACATAGCCTGGCAGAACACGATGCCAGAGAACACGGTCACGCTCCCGAGCGGCCCTGGGACCAGGGGGGCATCGCCCACCTAGACCGGGCCGAGCAGGCCCGGATCCTGCAAAGCCGGGAGGTCCCCCGGCACCTCTGTTGCCGGAACCCTGAGTGGCTCTTCCGAATCTACCAGGACACCAAGGTGGACATCCCATCGCTCATCCAAACCATACGGCATGTGGTGAAGGGCCATCCAGGGCCAAGAAAGCAGAAGTGGACGGTCAGCCTGTACCCCGGCAAGGTGCGGGAGGCACGGTGCCAGGCAACAGTGCAGGGTGCCTCCGAGGCTCGCCTGTCCGTCTCCTGGCAGATCCCGTGGAACCTCAAGTACCTGAAGGTGAGGGAGGTGAAGTACGAGGTGTGGCTCCAGGAGCAGGGGGAGAACACGTACGTGCCTTACATGCTGGCCCTGCAGAACCACACCTTCACGGAGAACATCAAGCCTTTCACTACCTACCTGGTGTGGATCCGATGCATCTTCAACAAGACACTGCTGGGACCCTTTGCAGACGTGCTGGTGTGCAGCACGTAGCGAGTGGCCTGGCCAGGCCTCCTGGAGTGGGGGTTCCTCTGCCTCGGAGACCCTGGGCCCGCCAGACCCCCGGGGTGGCTTCTGGGAATTATTTATTTATTGACCAGACCTCTGTCTCTGGGTCATCTCACTGCATCTGAGGTGTGGGGTTCTCAGAGCGCCTCTTTGCACAAGTGTGATGGGGCATCCCCCGCCTCTTCTCCCATGCTGAACATCCATACCCTGGAGAAGGCCTGAGTGGGAAGGAGAAAGAGGAGAGTAAGGATCCCAAAGAACCTCTTTGGCTGAGTGATCATCCTATTCCCCACGACATCTTTCTGGTTGGTGTCGGGTTTCTGGAAACTGCTGCTAATGCTGTGGCTGTTTGGGTGGGTGTGGATGTACATCAGCTTCCACTGTCATGAAACTCACCTGTAGCCCCATGAAGGGTATGTTTGGAACACTCATTAAATGATTATAAATATCTTGGTCAAGTGTTTTACTGGTGGGCAGGAAGAGGGTCCAGCAGCCAGTACCCAGATGCCCTCTCATCCTGATAGTCAGCCGAGGAGCCATGGCAGCGGGGTGGCATCGAGGCCCAGGAAGCCAGGCTGGCTGGCTGCATTCCATCCTGAGGTGAGCAGAGGGCTGTGAGGAGGAAAAGCAGTGTCTGCCAGGGTCTGGTTAGGCTTCACTAGACATTCAGACACAGCAGACCATGTACACCCGGTGTGGGAGTCGCTTAGGAGGACGCGGCATGGGACACTCAGCAGGCTGGCACGGCTGCACCACGTGACTTCTTCCACGGGAGGAGTCCGCACGTCGGCTCAGGGGCCATTCTCTTCCCCAAGTCAGTGCTCAGGAGGTGACACCCCCATAGGTAGTTGTGGGAGCCGCTTTGGCTTAGGAGCCCCATAGGAACCGTTATCTTTTTTATAAACGTATATTTTCTGGAGGGAGGTATTTCTCATCTTTTTATTTGGCTGCTCTGGGTCTTAGCTATGGCATGTGAGATCTAGTTCCCCCACCAGAGATTGCACCCAGGTACCCTGCTTTGGGCGGTGGAGCCTTAGCCACTGAGCCACCAGGGAAGTGCCCGTTATCTTCTAAGCAGCGAATAAGCAAGTTCCTAGGTTCCCTGAAGGAAGCTGCCTGGTCACAGGAGCCATCGCACTCGGGGAGGCCTCGCTGTGGTGTCCTAACAGTTTATTAGTCTGTCCAGGGTCCTTCCAGTCCAGATCAGAGGTCGTTTTAACCCATCCACAGTTTCGCTGAGTATCACCACTGACACCGAGCCTTTATCTAGCCTTCATGGAAAGAGAGCTGGAAAATTAACTCAAGGTCAAATCTGTCCTTAGGAGAAAGAGTTTTAGCCTTTTCTTCACAGGGAGACAGCACAGGACACCAAGGTGGACATCCCATCGCTCATCCAAACCATACGGCATGTGGTGAAGGGCCATCCAGGGCCAAGAAAGCAGAAGTGGACGGTCAGCCTGTACCCCGGCAAGGTGCGGGAGGCACGGTGCCAGGCAACAGTGCAGGGTGCCTCCGAGGCTCGCCTGTCCGTCTCCTGGCAGATCCCGTGGAACCTCAAGTACCTGAAGGTGAGGGAGGTGAAGTACGAGGTGTGGCTCCAGGAGCAGGGGGAGAACACGTACGTGCCTTACATGCTGGCCCTGCAGAACCACACCTTCACGGAGAACATCAAGCCTTTCACTACCTACCTGGTATGGATCCGATGCATCTTCAACAAGACACTGCTGGGACCCTTTGCAGACGTGCTGGTGTGCAGCACGTAGCGAGTGGCCTGGCCAGGCCTCCTGGAGTGGGGGTTCCTCTGCCTCGGAGACCCTGGGCCCGCCAGACCCCCGGGGTGGCTTCTGGGAATTATTTATTTATTGACCAGACCTCTGTCTCTGGGTCATCTCACTGCATCTGAGGTGTGGGGTTCTCAGAGCGCCTCTTTGCACAAGTGTGATGGGGCATCCCCCGCCTCTTCTCCCATGCTGAACATCCATACCCTGGAGAAGGCCTGAGTGGGAAGGAGAAAGAGGAGAGTAAGGATCCCAAAGAACCTCTTTGGCTGAGTGATCATCCTATTCCCCACGACATCTTTCTGGTTGGTGTCGGGTTTCTGGAAACTGCTGCTAATGCTGTGGCTGTTTGGGTGGGTGTGGATGTACATCAGCTTCCACTGTCATGAAACTCACCTGTAGCCCCATGAAGGGTATGTTTGGAACACTCATTAAATGATTATAAATATCTTGGTCAAGTGTTTTACTGGTGGGCAGGAAGAGGGTCCAGCAGCCAGTACCCAGATGCCCTCTCATCCTGATAGTCAGCCGAGGAGCCATGGCAGCGGGGTGGCATCGAGGCCCAGGAAGCCAGGCTGGCTGGCTGCATTCCATCCTGAGGTGAGCAGAGGGCTGTGAGGAGGAAAAGCAGTGTCTGCCAGGGTCTGGTTAGGCTTCACTAGACATTCAGACACAGCAGACCATGTACACCCGGTGTGGGAGTCGCTTAGGAGGACGCGGCATGGGACACTCAGCAGGCTGGCACGGCTGCACCACGTGACTTCTTCCATGGGAGGAGTCCGCACGTCGGCTCAGGGGCCATTCTCTTCCCCAAGTCAGTGCTCAGGAGGTGACACCCCCATAGGTAGTTGTGGGAGCCGCTTTGGCTTAGGAGCCCCATAGGAACCGTTATCTTTTTTATAAACGTATATTTTCTGGAGGGAGGTATTTCTCATCTTTTTATTTGGCTGCTCTGGGTCTTAGCTATGGCATGTGAGATCTAGTTCCCCCACCAGAGATTGCACCCAGGTACCCTGCTTTGGGCGGTGGAGCCTTAGCCACTGAGCCACCAGGGAAGTGCCCGTTATCTTCTAAGCAGCGAATAAGCAAGTTCCTAGGTTCCCTGAAGGAAGCTGCCTGGTCACAGGAGCCATCGCACTCGGGGAGGCCTCGCTGTGGTGTCCTAACAGTTTATTAGTCTGTCCAGGGTCCTTCCAGTCCAGATCAGAGGTCGTTTTAACCCATCCACAGTTTCGCTGAGTATCACCACTGACACCGAGCCTTTATCTAGCCTTCATGGAAAGAGAGCTGGAAAATTAACTCAAGGTCAAATCTGTCCTTAGGAGAAAGAGTTTTAGCCTTTTCTTCACAGGGAGACAGCACAGGGAGACAGCGGTGCAGACCTGACTCCTGTGGGGGAAAGAAGGAAAAGGGGCCTGGGGAGGTGAGGCCTCGGGCTGTAGCTTGGTTGTAAGAGTTGTGTCAGGCTGACCAGGAGTTGCTTAGGCAACACCGTGGGTTAGGTGAGTATGCCAGTCACTGGCTAAAGAGTTCTTAGTCTGTAGGATGAGGATCATAGGCTGGGGTGGTTGTAAGGCATTCAGAAAATCATCTATGTAAACTTTTAGCATCGCACTGGATGTGTGATATATTATTACAGGTCCAGAGTCCCATTCCCAAACCCTGAAGAGCAGATGTGATTCCAAATCTGAATTTTTTCAAAAAGTATATTTATTTGGCTGTGCTGGATCTTAGGTGTGGCATGTAGGATCTTTAGTTGTGGCATCTGGCATGCAAACTCTTAGTTGCAGTATGTGGAATCTAGTTCCCAACCAGGGATAGAACCTGCTTCCCCTGCACTGGGAGTGTGGAGTCTATGCCACTGGACCACTAGGGAAGTCCCTGCAAATTCTGAATTCCAGTAACCAGACACACTGGCATGTCTGCACTGAAATGGATGTGTATCCACTCTGAGTGGGACACGAGTTTTGGCACCCAAAACTGAAAAGGCTTTTGGTTTTCAGAACTTGGGGATTGTTGGGATTCTATCTGGAAGGTTGTGAATCATCCTCCTCTCCTGCTTGGAACAACCGTCATTTTCCTTGGACTAGCCTTGCAGAAGTGGCGTGCTGAGGAATGGAATCAGGTCTGCAGTTCTGCCAGTGATGGTCTCTACAGAGCCCCTCAGCCAGCGTCTTCCTTAAGGCTGATTCATCCGCAGCTAAGCAGACCCCCAGAATCCCCATATTGCAGACACATCTCAGCTCCTGGCCTGGCAGCCTCTCTAAGGCTGATGGGAACATCCTGATTCCCCGTCCCCTGCTGGTTGCTTTTCTTGGCGTGTCATTCTGATTCCAGAGGTGAAGGCTGTGGAGGCCTGGGGCAAGGAGCCCCAGCAAGCCTGAGGCTGAGTGTTTTCTGAAAAGGATAAAAAGTAGATGAAGTTTCAGGTTCTGCAAAAAAGATACAGTTCACACACTGAGCAGACTAACAAGCAAAGAGCAGCAGGCAGGAAGCCAAACTCATGTGACTGTGCTTGGCCAGAGTCAGTTTGCTGCTCACACTCCAGGAACTGGCCCTGCCTCGTCATCAGCTCTGAACCCAGAGGGACTAGAGGAAGAGGAGCTGTCAGTGGCAGGGAGGGCAGTGGGAGTGCCTTTGAGTGATGGTCCTGGATTAAGACTTAATAACACAGTTCCCACCTGGGCTTCAATTCTGGCCCTTCCACTTGCCAGCTGGGTGACCTTGGGCAAGTCACCTAACCCCTCTGTGCCTCGTGTGTGGAATGGAGAGTCATCACACTTATCATTGATGGTGGTGAAGTCAAATGCTTTGATCCATGTAAACGCGATCACAATACCTAGCACGTAGTCATCTCTTAGTAAATGCCCATGGTTATGTGTATCTGTATTAGTTGCTCATGTCCACCACTTTACAACCCCATAGACTGTAGCTTGTCAGACTGCTCTGTCCATGGGATTTTCCAGGTGAGAATACTGGAGTGGGTTGCCATTCTCTTCTGCAGGAGATCTTCCCAGTTCAGGGATGGAACCTGGTCCTCCTGCATTGCAGGCAGATTTTTTACCATCTGAGCCACTGGGGAACCCCTGGTTATTATAGCTGGTACTTAGAGGCATTTGTCAGGTGCTAACCAAGCCCAGGCCTGAACCCCAAACTGCTGCTTTCAAGTTCAGTCCTTTGGAAAAAAATAAATTGAAAAAATTTAAGGATATTTAAGAAAAAGATTTTCAGAGGCATAAGATCCAGCACATAGAGAGGACTGTACCACAAATTGAAGCAGTTCTCAGCTGAGGGTAGCTGAGGTGGGGCTAGGGCTCCACTGAGTTCTGTGGACTTGGGCAAGCTGGGCTTGGAGCCACACACCCACACCCCCCACACCCACCCACTCCCACACACACACCCAATCCCAGGGAAAAAGAAGAGGCATAAGATCCAGCACATAGAGAGGACTGTACCACAAATTGAAGCAGTTCTCAGCTGAGGGTAGCTGAGGTGGGGCTAGGGCTCCACTGAGTTCTGTGGACTTGGGCAAGCTGGGCTTGGAGCCACACACCCACACCCCCCACACCCACCCACTCCCACACACACGCCCATATCCCAGGGAAAAAGAGGCTGGCGTTGAAGGGAGGCCTGAGGGAGCCTGCTGGGTGGGCTAGAGTGGAGAGTTGGACCCTGTCCCATGGTGGATGAACACTGGGCAGGCTGGGAGGGGCCACACAGTACCTGCTATGTGGCCCCTATCTGTGCTGAATGGACCTGTCCACGTAAGAGCTGAGAAGTGCTTGCTGGAAACTTGGGGCCCTGCTCATGGAGAGAAAGATTCTGGCTTGGTGTCCACAGAAGCTCTTCATACACAGACACCATCCAGCCCACCCACTCACCTGCTGAGCAGATTTCCCTTTTTTCCGAGGCAGCCACCCAGACCTGTTTTAATATAAGGGAAAGCTGCTCTGGGGCCTAGTAGTTACCTCTCGCAGAGCACTGGCCAGCTGCCTTCACCTAGATCACCCTCAAACTTTTTGAGGCCTCATAGGCAAGCAGTGTGAAAATAAGACCACCCAAATGAGATCACCCAAATAGAGGCTGTTTATTCAGAGACTGCTTTATCAAGGAACTCGGTAGCATCACTTGCTTTCAGATCTCAAGGCAAACTGAGAAGTGGGAAGCTTCCTAGTGGGAACAAGGGGAGGCTTCAGGGATGCCCTGTTGGAGGCTGTGGGCTGGGGGAATTGGAGGTGGGCTAACTAGAAAAGGGGCATCCCATGGAATTGATTAGGGGAGTGTGTTTGATTTTCTGTAGTTGGTCCAGTTGAAAATGGGGACAAAAAATAGTGAAGCTGGCAGTCATGGTCAAGTCCTGACCGTTCTGGGCTGATTGCCACAGGTGGTGTCATTCGAGTTCCTGAGCTGATGGCAGCTGAGGTTGTGGGTTCGAGTTCTGTTGTCGTGGATGTCTGGCCATTGTCTGCTTGTATTAATATATTCAGTCTCTCCGCAGTGAGACAGTGTTAGTTCTCTTTCTTTCCTTCCTTCTGTCCTTATTTGGCTGCACCGTGTCTTGTCTGAGGCATGCAGGATCTTTTAGTTGCAGCTTGTGACCTTAGTTGCAGCATGTGGGACCTAGTTCCCTGATCAGGAATTGAACCCAGGCGCCCTGCATTGGGAGCATAGCGTCTTACTCACTGGACCACCAGGAAGTCCCTTTAACTCTCTTTCTTGAAAAGGGCAGGTTGAGTTACAAAGGCAAATGAATCTTAACCCAACATGGGAGCCCTTACTCTGCCCTGGCAATGAAATGTTCTCCGTATTCCTCTGTCCATAACATTTTCTAGAGTGATAGCTGTCTCAGTCTGACTTCTGACTGAGTGTAGGTCCATCAGGCAGGAGGGAGTGAAGGGACACTTCAGGCAGAAGGCAGAACAGGGGCTGTTAAATTGGAAAATGGTTAAGTCCAGGAAGGGCATCGTCATTTGATAGGGTATCTAAAGATCCTCTTGATGAAAGTGAAAGAGGAGAGTGAAAAAGTTGGCTTAAAGCTCAAACAGAGGATGAGATGGTTGGATGGCATCATCGACTCGATGGACATGGGTTTGTGTGGACTCTGGAAGGTGGTGATGGACAGAGAGGCCTGGCGTGCTGTGGTTCATGGGGTCGCAAACAATCAGATACAACTGAGCGACAACTGAATTGAACCTTGGAAAGAACAGAGAAAAAGGAGAAAATTCAAGAAGTCAAAGGAAGACAAAGATATTAGTGATCTTAAGAAAAATATTTGAACCATCTGAAGCCACACTTCCTCTTGTGAAGGCCTAAATCTTGCCCAGGACCCTTCTGCGTTCTCATGCCTGCTGAACATGCCAGGCATGAAAGTTGATTATGGGCCCCCAACTGCCCCTCTCCCACAGTAGGTTGGATGCACCTTAAAAAGGGCATAAAAGATCTAGAGAAAGGCAAAGTCCCAGACAGTTTTATGGGAGAGTGCTCTCAGACCTTTGAAAAGTATGTGATTCCTGTGTAGATTGTTCCAGAACATTAAAAAGAGGGAGACAAAACTTATTTAGTTACTTATTTTTGGCTACGTTGGCTCTTTGTTGCTGTGTGGACTTCCTCTAGTCGAGTGCGAGGGCTTCTCATTGTGATGGCTTCTCTTGTTGCAGAGCACAGGCTCTGGGCTACAGGGCCTTCAGTAGCTGCGGCCGCCAGGCTCTCGAGCACAGGCCCAATAGTTGCGGTGCACAGGCCTCGTTGCTCCTCGACGTGTGAGATCTGCCCGGATCAGGGATGGAACCATGTCTCCTGCATTGGCAGGGGGACTCTCTACCACTGAGCCACCAGGGAAGCCCAAAGACACACACACAAAATTTATTTCATAATGCCTGCTTAACAAGACAGCCATGAGACTCACACAAAAAAGAAACCTTAGATCATATATAAATATATATGCAAAGATTCCAAACAAAATATTAGCAAATTAAATCCTGTCATTTCGTAATATACTTCAGCCACATAGATTTATTCTCAAATGTGAAGCTGATGAAGCATTAGAAAATAAATGAGAAAAACTATGTTCTATAGACCTTAATAAGGCATTTAATAAAATTCAATCCTCTTTCCTGATTTTTTAAAAATTCAGTAGGCTAAAAATAAAAAGAAACTAACTTAACTTAATGAAAGACATGTTTCAGAAACTTTCTTTAACCCTGACAATAGTCAATGGTGAAACTCCAAAGATGCTCTCATTAAAGCTAGGAAAAAGATGGAGATGCTTGCTGTTGTTTCTCTTATTCAGCTCTTCTCTAGAGATCCTGAGCAAAGTAGTAAGATGACAAAAATAATTGAAGATAATTTTACATGCACACGCATACACATTTGAGGAATAAAAGAATAAAATTGTTATTATTTGAAAATGTTATTTTCTACTTAAAACTCCAATATATACATCTAGAAATCTGTCTAGAAAACAGGAAAAACAACACATTCTCAGTAGCAGTAAAAATTACAAATTATCTTTAAAATGAGCTTGTTTGTTGAGGAAAACTTTCAAATGTTACTGGAAGTTATAAAACAAGTGTATTGATTAACCATATCCCTGAATGAGAGCACACAGTACTGCAAATGAGTCACAACCATAAGTAGTCTATAAACTCATTACAGTCCCAGTCAAAACACCAGTGGACTTTTGGGGACTGTTGGCGGGGGCCGGGTGTCATGCTTTATAGACTGACACTATTATGTTAAAGGAAAATGCACAAAAATAGCAAAGAAGGGAATTAAAGTAGAATAAAAAATGAGGATATTTTACACTGCTAAACACATTCTCAGTAGCAGTAAAAATTACAAATTATCTTTAAAATGAGCTTGTTTGTTGAGGAAAACTTTCAAATGTTACTGGAAGTTATAAAACAAGTGTATTGATTAACCATATCCCTGAATGAGAGCACACAGTACTGCAAATGAGTCACAACCATAAGTAGTCTATAAACTCATTACAGTCCCAGTCAAAACACCAGTGGACTTTTGGGGACTGTTGGCGGGGGCCGGGTGTCATGCTTTATAGACTGACACTATTATGTTAAAGGAAAATGCACAAAAATAGCAAAGAAGGGAATTAAAGTAGAATAAAAAATGAGGATATTTTACACTGCTGCTGCTGCTGCTGCTGCGAAGTCGCTTCAGTCGTGTCCAACTCTGTGCGACCCCATAGACAGCAGCCCACGAGGCTCCCCGTCCCTGGGATTCTCCAGGCAAGAACACTGGAGTGGGTTGCCATTTCCTTCTCCAATGCATGAAAGTGAAAAGTGAAAGGGAAGTCGCTTAGTCGAGTCTGACTCGTAGCGACCCCATGGACTACAGCCCACCAGGCTCCTCTGTCCATGGGATTTTCCAGGCAAGAGTACTGGAGTGGGGTGCCATTGCCTTCTCCAGTATTTTCTTACTCTACCAAATAAAATCAGTGGAAGAGAAGAGAGTTTGCAAACGCACCTCTGTACATGTGGGAATTTAGTATATTCTAAGAGTATGCTTTCAGATCAGGTGAGAAAGACTAGGGGAGAATAAAACTTATTCCTCACCTCACCTCATTCTTAAATATAAACTTTATATGGATTTAGAGTAGATATAAATGAAATGCTGTATAAATGCTAGAAGAAAACATAGATTATTTTAATAATCTTGAAATAGTGATAGCTGTTTTAAGAAGGTACACAACTCAGAAGATTTAAAGGGAAAGAGGAACAGATTTTACTACATGGAAATTAAAATTCACCGCTTGGCAAGAAATTCCATAAACAAAGTCAAGAGACAAATGACAGGCTTCAAGAAAATATTTACAACAGAACTAACAACAGAAGATTGATTACACTAATTAGATTCGAAGATCCTTAACAAATTAACAAGGGAAGAACAGATATCTCAAAAGAAAAAGACCACTCAGAAAGTAAAATGGAAATGACTAGTAAAATAATAGGAAAGATAACTTCATTAGTGACTAAGTGAAATGCAGTTTTAAAAAATAGGCTTGCCTAAACCTTCCTACGCTGTTGGTGGGAATATAAGTTGGTGCAGCCACTATGGAAAATGGCATGGAGATGCCTCTCAAAAAGCTAGAAATAGAATTGTCATATGATCCAGCACCTTATCTGCCTCCTGCAAAACCTGTATGCAGGTAAAGAAACAACAATTGAATTGGACATGGAACAACAGACTGGTTCCAAATTGGGAAAGGAGTACATCAAGGCTGGATATTGTCACCCTGCTTATTCAGCTTATATGCAGAGTACATCATGAGAAACGCTGGGCTGGAGGAAGCACAAGCTGGAATCAAGATTGCCAGAAGAAATATCAATAACCTCAGATGACACGACCCTTATGGCAGAAGGTTAAGAGTAACTTTTTGATGAAAGTGAAAGAGAAGAGTGAAAAAGCTGGCTTAAAACTCAACATTCAAAAAACGAAGATCATGGCATCTGGTCCCATCACTTCATGGCAAATAGATGGGGAAACCATGGAAACAGTGTCAGACTTTATTTTCTTGGGCTCCAATATCACTACAGACAGTGACTGCAGCCATGAAATTAAAAGTTGCTTTCTCCTTGGAAGAAAAGCTATGAACAACCTATCAGTTCAGTTCAGTTGCTCAGTCATGTTCAACTCTTTGCGACCCCATAAGCTGCAGCACACCAGGTCTCCCTGTCCAACACCCAACTCCTGGAGCCCACCCAAACTCATGTCCACTGAGTCAGTAATGCCATCCATAAATCTCATTCTCTGTCATCCCCTTCTCCTGCCCTCAATCTTTCCCAGAATCAGGGTCTTTTCCAATGAGTCAGCTCTTCACATCATGTGGCTAAAGTACTGGAGTTTCAGCTTCAACATCCGACCTTGAACACCCAGGACTGATCTCCTTTAGGATGGACTGGTTCGATCTCCTTGCAGTCCAAGGGACTCTCAAGAATCTTCTCTAACACCACAGTTCAAAAGCATCAATTCTTCAGTGCTCAGCTTTCTTAGAATATTCATTGGAAGGACTGATGTTGAAGCTGAAGCTCCAATACTTTGGCCACTTGATTCGTAGAACTGACTCCTTGGAAAAGACTGTGATGCTTGGAAAGACTGAAGGCAGGTGGAGGAGACAATAGATGAAGAGATGGTTGGATGTCATCACTGGCTCAGTGGATATGAGTTTGAGCAAGTTCCAGGAGTTGGTGATCGACAGAGAATCCTGTGTGCTGCAATCTATGGAGTCACAAAGAGTCAGACATGACTAGGTGACTGAATCCATACTCTGGGCTTCCCTGGTGACTCAGATGGTAAAGAATCTGCCTGCAGCGCAGGAGACCTGGGTTGATCCCTGGATCAGGAAGATCCCCTGGAGAAGGGAATGGCAACCCACTGCAGTATTCTTGCTGGAGAATTCCAGGGACAAGAAGAGCCTGGTAGGCTACAGTTCGTGGTGTTGCAAACAGTCAGACATGACTGAGGGACTAACACTTTCACTTTATTTTTTCAATCCATACTTCACATGGCAACAAGAGCCTCTTCCAAATGGAAATTAGATCTTGTCACTTCTCTAATTATGTCAAAAAAGAGAAAGTAGGGGATGAAGGAAGGGATGAAGAGACAGAGAGAGTAGGTGAAAGGATGAAAGAAAGAAGCCCCTGAACGTATTGCCAAGGCCTAGAAGCCTGACTTTGCTTACGCTGTTCCTTTTAGCCACAATTCTCTTCCCTCCATTTCATGTACAACAAGCTCTTTCTCATATTTTCAGACTCCATTGAAATATTACCATCTCAAAGAAGTTATATCAACTATCTTATTTGAAGTGGTTCCCCCACTATGTCATTATCTATGTTAGCCCTGTTTGGTTTCTTTCGGAATGTGAACAGTATTTGTCAATATTTTGTATATTTCTTTATTTGTGTTTTTTTATGTTTCCCCAATAAGTTGCAAACTCTACAGTAAAGGGCCATGCCTGTCTTATTGGTCATTTCTAGCCCTAGTGCCTGGCACTGTGCAGACACATACTAGGTGCCATGAAGTTTTGAGTGACAGATTCTGACTGTCTATAAATGGAATGAATGAATGAATGAATGAATGCCCCCCACCATGACACTTCATGTTCATTGTCTGACACTTCATGTTCATTGTCAGACACTTTATACGAATCGTCTTTGTTTGAGAAGAACCACACACCCACATTTGGGCATATGTCAAATTCCCCTGCTCTTTGCTGTTATATCATCATCACTATTTTGATTTCCATGTTGAAATACTAGAGTAGTTTGAGTACTATGTGCTTAATATTTTCTCCTCTAGAGATTCTGAATGTCACAAGGGTCACAGCTGTATTGGTTTCTCTGCTTGTATCCACAAAGCTAGTACAAAATCTCACAAATTATAGGTTCTCAATAAAAATGCATTGAATGAACGAAGGAAGTTCCGGCAGTCTACCTGATTCCTGCCAGAGGTTCCCCTAGGTAGAGACGTCTCAGTGGTCAGAACAGTATGGAATAATTCAGGATTCAGCAGAGAGCAAGTCCCCTCAAACTACGGTTTCAAACTTAGGCAGTAATTGCCAGCCAGACTGCATGTGTTGGAATTGGCTCTGCCACTAGCTGGTCATGCCATCTCAGACACGGGCAATGTGTTTACCTCTGTGGGTGATGACATCTATGAGATGAGAGCAAGAGTAATATCTTCCTCATTTCATTGTTGGGAAGAAGGAAAGAGGGAAGGAAGGAAGGAAAGGAGGATGGAAGGGAGAAAGCGAGGGAAGAAGGGAGGGAGGGAGAAAATTTGATTAAAGAACATAGAAAGGCATTGGCAGTTGTAACATTCTACTTGCTATTCCTTTGATTCTCTATATAAACTATGGATATAAAAATCACTCCATTTAAATTTTGAATCCCTTTCAGTGAGGTTCTGTATGAATGGCTGTTTTAGGGTTCATGGCTTGTGGTTTTAAGTAGTTAAGTGATTCCCATTCAAAATTAAATTTTTGTCTTGCATTATCTGCTATGAGTAATTGATAACTGTTATTAAGTTGAATCAACTGAAAAAAAAAAGAGTTAACTTGAGGAGTGTACGTTTTTCTTATCCTCTTGCCAAAATTAGCAAGAAGTTAGTTAGAAATTCCTTCTCTGGGTTAACTATTGACTTATAACATGGATCATTTCTATTCCCCCTTTAACAAGTGGAATATTTAGTCTTTGTTGAAAGGCATGGACTCATTGAGTAAATGGCAACACTGCTGAAGTCAAGAGAAGAGAGGGGGTGAGGGCTGAAGACTTGGAAAAGATATGCCCTATCTAAATACAATCAAAAGGAATAAAACAAAATAAAACAAAACAACAGAACCCCAAACACACAAAACAAAGCAGAACGTGCCGTCAAAATCCAGTGTGACCCAAGTGTCCACTGATGGATGAATGAATAAACAAAATGCATTAATGTCACAAAATGAAATACTAGTCAGGCTAAAAAGGGAGGACATTTCTGAGACATGCTATGATATTGATGAATCTTGAGGATATCATGGTAAGTGAAAGGGTAAGTGAAAGGAGCTGGTTACAGGAGACGATACTGTATATTCTACTTATATGAGGCACCCAGATGAATCAAACTCATAGAGACAGAAAGAGGAGTGAGGGCTGCTTGGGGCTTGGGGAAGGAGACATAGGGAGTTGTTTAATGGGTACAGAGTTTCAGTTTTGCAAGATGAAGGAGTTCTGGAGATGAATGGTGGTGATAATTATACAACAACCATAACATCAACATCAACACAACACAAGTACATTCATGGATGGTGAACGTACTTAATGGCCCTGAACTCTGCACTTCAAAATGGCTATAGTCACAAATCTTAGGTGTATTTCGCCACAGTTAAGCTCACTTAATGAATCAACCAGGTAATGACCTAACTAAGAAAACCCATGAGTGTGTTTATATGGGCCACTTGGGGCCTGAATTCTTGTGATATAATTTTCTCCTGTGTCTGTACACATTGAACTTCTGAGAGAGCTCACCCATTCTTTCATGCTTCCGGTTGACTGAGGATCTGTGAAGAAGTGAGTCTTATTTAAGTGATGGGAAACTGTGAATGAGAGAGACAAGGCTTCTGTTTTCACAGAACGTACATTCTACTTAGGGATAGAGGTGGAAAAGACCTTGATGCTGGGAAAGATTGAAGGCAAAAGGAGAAGAGGGTGGCAGAGGATGAGATGGTGGGATAGCCTCACCGACTCAAAGGACATGAGTTT